>JANHGD010004636.1:5210-17086 GCA_027560375.1 Imantodes cenchoa | reverse complement strand
CGGCTCTTCCAGCTGGTCCAGATTCATTCACCATTTTGTCTGTTGGAGTAAAAGGGGCTTGGAGGGGCCGAGAGGGGTTCAGGCTGGACCATCAGGAGGAGAAAAAAGGGGGGAGGGAAGAAATCGAACTGTCCCTGCTCTGATGGTTTGGGTAGATGTGACCAGCAAGAGACTGTCCCTCAGATAACCTGGTCCCAAGCCAGGTCCCAAGGGCTTTAAAGGTGACAACCAGCATCTTGAATTGCACCCAGAAGCAAATCTGCAACCAATGCAGCTCCTGCAAGAGAGATGACACATGTGTATACCGAGACTTGCACAAAACCATGTGGGCTGCTGCATTTTGCACCAACTGGAGCTTCCGGATGCTCTTCAAGGGCAACCCCGTGTAGAGCAGGTTGCAATAGTCAAGACGGGAAGTGACTAGGGCATGAGTGACTGTGAGTAGGGATTGTGTAACTGGTGCACAACCCGCAGTTGTGCAAAGGCCCTCCTGGCCATGACCGCCATCTGCTCTTCGAGCAGCAATCATGCATCCAGGAGAACCCCAAGATTACCGTATTTTTCAGAGTATAAGAGTATAAAACCTTAGTTTGGGGGAGCAAAATAGGGGGGAAAATCTACCTACCAGGTATTCATCTGGCTAGTGTCCTTAGTCTGTTCAGCTTCAACATATTATTTTATCCCCTGGTTAGGGCTGAAAAAAACTTTTTCATAGGGAGTAGGAATGAAAACAAGCCTGCAAAGGGCTGGAAAAAACTACTTAGGAGGGAATAGGAATTTAAAAATGCTGCAAGCCGGGAAGATCATTAACACCTTTTTAGGGCTGAAAAAACCTTTTTCAGAGGGAGTAGGAATGAATACAAGCCTGCAAAGACTTAGGGCTGGAAAAAAACTTATTTGGAGGGAGTAGGAAGTCGGGAGGATAATTTGCACCTCGTTAGGGCTGGGGGAAAAAAAGCTATACATTTGGAGTATAAGACGCACCCAAATTTTCAGCCATTTTTAAGGGAGGAAAAAGGTGCATCTTATACTCAGAAAAATACAGTATGTACAGGGTCTGTTTGGGGTAGTGCCACCCCATCCAAGACCAAAAGTGGCAGTTCTCCTTGAGCCAACAAACCCCAAACCCAGAGCCACTCTGTCTTGCAAGGGTTTAGTTTCAACCCGTTGCTCCCCATCCAGCCCCTAACAGCCTGCAGGCACTGTGAGAGGGAGGATATGACATCACTTAACTCACCATGGGCCAAGACATACAACTGAGTATCAGCATATTGGTGATATCTCAGTCCATGGCAGGGATGAAATGCTCCCAGTTCTGACCAGTTCTGGTGGTATGCCAAGCCAATAGTAATGACTGGCTGGCCACGCCCCCGGAGCGGTCCCCCAGTCACTGCTCGCCCTGCCCTGCCCTGCCCAATCTCTGCTCTGCAGCTTCCCTGCCTGAAGTGCTGCGCCCCTGATCTGCCTACCAGGTAAGCCTGTGAAGTTGTGGCCTACCTAGCTGCTCCTGCAACCCCACCATCCCAGCCTGCCTTCCCTATTTCATTCCCCAAGGCCCGCAGCCCTGACATGCTTTTCTGCCTTCCATGCGGCTTTCCCGGTGTCCCCGTAGCCAGCTTGTGGAAGGCAGGAAAGCATGTCAGGGTGGTGGGGAAGGGAAGTAGCAGCCTACTTCCTTCCCCACAGCCCTGTGATACTTTGTGGCCTTCCACGCGGCTTCCCCGGTGTCCCCATAGCCAGCTTGCGGAGGCAGGCAAGCGGAAGGCCATGTGAAAGGCAGGAAAGCATGTGAGGGTGGCGGGGAAGGGAAGTAGCAGCCTACTCCATTCCCTGCAGCCCTGACATGCTTTCCTGCCTTCCACACTGCTTTCCCAGTGTCCCAATAGCCAGCTTGCTGAGGCAGGCAAGCAGAAGGCCACGTGGAAGACAGGAAAGCATGTCACAGTGGCAGGGAAGGGAGGTAGCAGCCTACTCCCTTCCCTGCATCCCTATTATGTTTGGCGGCCTTCCATGCGGCCTTCCCTGTGGTCCCCCACAGCTGCTTGCCTTCCAAGGTCGGCATCCAGCCTGGCCAGTGAGTGGACGGGTGGCCCTTGGTGGAAATGCAGACACTGAGAGGGCAGCAATGGCTGTGCTCTGGAAGGGAAAGCGGATGTCCCGCGGCTGCTGCACATGCGGCCGCCCTGTTTCTGCAAAGACAGGACCCCCCTGCAGGGCGATTCAAAGAGGGGAGGGGTATGCTGTAGAAAAGGCTGCCTTCCACCCGGGCGTGCGTGCCTCCCATGCGGGCTCTGCAGTGCTTGAGGCTCCAAAGCAGCCCACTGGCCTCCCACCCAGCCACCTACCTGCTCTCTTTGCAGCTCAGCCTAGCCGTCCACCAGCGCCACTCTGGGAACTCAGCCCGCAATGCCACTTCCCACAGTGAAGAAGTAGAGTGAGACGCACGGAGGCACAAGTGGAAGGCGGCTTTTTCTACAGCATCCCCCTCCTCTTTGGATCGCCCGGCTGGGCTCTGCCTTTGCAGAAATGGGGTGGGCAGTTTGTATGGAGTATTGGTGGGGGGGATGCGCGGCCCTCCGGGATGGAAAGCAGGGCAAGAGAAGGCACAATAGGCTGCTCTGCCGTGGCCCAGCTCAACCACGCTTCTTTGATGAGCTACAAAGAAGCGCAGAAGTTCCAGCCCATCCACCCCACAAGCAAAGCAGGCAGTGTGAATGAGACCTCTCGGCAGCAGCAGGTTGTGTGGAGGAGGGGTGCTGAGGTCCCCTGCCCTCCCCTCACCTGCTCTCCACACACAAAGACGAACCGCTGCCTGCCATAAACTCTTCACTGCTCCTGTGCTAATGCCCCAGTGCTGTCATTGGGGAAACACCACAGGGCTCCAAAGCACACTGGCGGGGGCCAGGGAGGGGTGTGGCTGCCTGGACCACCAAGGCCTGCAGCCGCGCTAGCTCTCCAGGCAGCACCACTGTCTCCCTGCCCTGCCAAGGCCTCCACCAGCCCTGGAGTCTGAGGCCAGTGGAGCGCCATAGATGTGCATCCTGGTGCTGCCTGGTCTGTGAAGGTCCCAGAGCTGAAGCCAGGAAGGTGAGAGGCAAGGCAAGGCAAGGCAAGGCAAGGCAAGGCAAGGCAAAAGTTATGACCACAATTGAGCCCAAAATTTTGGTTGCTAAGCAAGAGCATTGTTAAGTGAGTTTCACCACATTTTGCAAGGGGGCCATACCCACCCGGTCACCTGACCACCAAGCATGCCCACCTATTCACCTGACCACCAAGCACGCCCAACGAGTTACCTGACCACCAAGCCACGCCCACCTGAAGCCACATCCACCTGATCTCCAAGCCACACCCACAAAATAAGCCATGCCCACAGAACCAGCAGGGAAACTTTTTAGATTTCATCACTGGTCCATGGTGACAGATGATCTCACCCAGCAGCTTCATATAAATGTTGAACAGGAGCGGAAAGAGTACCGAGCCCTGTGGAACCCCGTAAAGCAGTGGCCACAGAGGAAGTAAGTGAACCAGGATAGCACAAGGCCCCGAACTCCTATCCCCTGAAGCTGCCCCAGGAGAATACCATGGTCGATGGTATCGAAAGCTGCAAAGAGGTCAAGTAGAGCAAGGATGGATGCACCACCCCCCATCCCGCTCCCACGAGAGATCATCCAAAAGTGTGACCAATGCTGTTTCTTTCCCAAATCCAGGCCTGAATCCTGACTGGTAGGAGTTTAGATAATCCATTTCATCCAGAAACCTCTGGATCTGCCCCACGACCACCTTCTCAACAACCTTTCCACAAAAGGGAATATTGGAGACAGGTTGGAAATTATTCAAGTGGATGGAATCCAGTAATGGCTTCTTAAGATGTGGGCAGACCACAGCCTCATTAAAGTGCTGGGGCACTGCCCCCTCCTGTAGGGAAGCATTAATCACACCAGAGTCCACCCACCTGTCACCTCCTGGGAAGCTTTCACAAGCCAGGAGGGACATGGGCCTAAAACATACTTACTCCCTAGGATCCTGTCCACTTCCTTGGGAGCAACAGGGTTAAACTGTCCCCAGATAATAGGGCAAGAACCTGCCTATTGGGCTTCCACAGGACCAAGCAACTATGCCGATATCTAACTGGGAACAAAGTTGAGTGATTTTGTCTTCCAGAAAATCCTTAAATTCCTCAGCGCACCCCTTCAGATGGACCTCAATCATCTCCTTCCCTAGGAGGAGGAGGCTCACCTTAAAAAGGATCCCTGGGCAATTATTTAAATTTGATTTAAATTTTAAATCATTATGGAATTTAGTTGTTACATTTAATAATACATATAATTACATAATTACATAATAATTAATATAGAATATTTCACATTTATTAAATTTGAACGAGTATAGGACATCTTAAGAATTTCATACTATAAAACTTCTGTACTGTAATTCTGTATTGCTTAAAATTATTAGACAGTATGACAAAGCCATCTTTGGTTACATTATCAGACAACTCTTTCATAAGATTTGTCAGCTATCCAAGAGGGTATGGATACTTTTCAAGCACTAAATTCAATGGAATGATGGTTATATAAGATGAGCCAAATTTCCATCTTTGCTGATTTAAGCAAATTAAAGCATGCCTGATCTAATGGTTAATTGAGGGAGTGATTATCTCTGTTGTAATATAATGTAATATCAGTAGCTGTAAAAGAGGCTATAATGATGTATGACATCAATGCATGTGTTATTTCTTTTCTATTTTGATGTTACATCAGTTTTTTCGTATTAAAGCCACTTTAATTACTTGGTGGATGGCATATATTATAAAATGGGATCAGTCCTAGTACATGGCATAATTTTGTAAAAAGTAGATTTTTAAATTAGATTTTGTATCAGATATATTATTGATACAAGAAATTTCAAACAAGTTTTAAATGGATAGACAATGCCACAAAGTAATTATTATACTAGGTTTTTTTTAAAAAAAATGATAATATTAATATCTAAGTTGCTTGTATTTCTCAGCCAAACTGTAATAATAAAGGATGAAGAACTTAAAGGACTCCGTTGGATCTACCCAATTTATGGAATTCCTGAAGCTCCACCCGATGAATCAGCTCCAGGTGTCAATGAACAATTAAAATTGGGTAGAAGAAAATGAAAAGAACATTCCCCAGCTATGATCCAAGCTAAAATAAATGGAATAGTAGATACAGATAACTTAGCACAAACATTCAAATGACCAAGTAAATTATATTTGATGTTATAATCAATCCGTTCCTTCTTCTTGTGACATAGTAAAAAAAAGTGTATTAGTGTACAACATGCATATCCCATTTGATATATAATAGGGCTTGAAAAATTGCTATTGTCCTGGAAAACTGGAAGATAGCTCAGGATTGCCAAAATCATTCCATACAGATGGAACTCTCTTCAACTATCACTGCATCTACTACTTTTTCAGCAGTTTGTTTTACAGTAGTTTATGCAGAAAGGAAAATAGCAGAACACACTTTCCCCTCTGTTTAGCATTTGCTGCTTCAAAAAAAAAAAATTAAGAAAAATTAGCAGGTTAGAGAAGAGAAACTTCTCTTTCTCCCATTTACAGTAGGTGAAATAAAAGTATGCAAGGATAGAGACTAATGGAAGCTAGCAAGTAGATACAGGAGGTTGTTTATTCTCTATGTTGAATTTAAATACCATTTGAAGAATAATTTAGGCATAATATGAGCATGTAAGAATTTATAAGCCACAGTTATGCATTAAGAATCTCCCATGCATAACAATCATTGGAGATTTTAATTTACTAACTTTAATGTAAGATAAGACTTGAAGCATATCCAACACTATCTTGGATCATCGCTGCCATCTCATTAAATCAATCAAATCAATTATATCTTAATATGAAAAAGCTGAACCAAGAATACTGAAGGTTTTGTTTGATATCCTGTATAGCAGTAATTAATTGCTTATTAAGATTATTGCTATTACATCCCATTTTAACTTTAAGATTTAAATTGGAGGGGGGAAAGCTCATTTTATTTAAAAAAATCAATATGTATGACAATTTTGTGATTGACTTAAAGCTAATTATGCAGCTAAACCCCTTTATTTTGCATTGAATACAGCTGTTACAGAAATTTGTAAGGCAAAAGGGAAGAATCCAAAATCCTGGCAGCCTATGATAATTAGATCAGGCAACGGCAGAAGCAAAGGAAGTAATCTCACATTAAAGTTCTATTGATAGATCCCATGTAGGATTTTTATCAGAAGATCTGCAATTCGATACTTTTTTTTGCAGCAGAACCACTTAGATATGCATGCTAACTTTATAGCAAGGCTAAAAGCTATCTTTGATATCTCTGCTAAATGAGTAATAGCCAATAAGAAGATGTGACATTTACAAGTTGAATATGTAGTATATAACTAACTTTCAGTTGTTGGATCAGGATGTAGTTATTCATAGTTGACTAATTTAAAGAGGATCTACAGTATATGATGAAATATAGGATACTCATTTAACTACTGAATTCAGTGGAAACATTAATGCTCCCATGCTTGAATATAAATGCAAATCTTAAAGAACTAGCTCTTCAGGAAATGAGAGTGTAAGGCCCAGGCTCTCCCCTTTAATCAAGGAAGTGAAGACTCTTGCATTTCAAAAGGAAGCTTTTATTGAGAAAGAGGTGAAAGCCGGGTGAAAGCAAATCAGTGTCTGGGGTCCTTAGGGCAATACAATAGGAATAAAAGAAGTTGGAATCCCTTCCCAACCGTCTGATGTGGATTTAGCCAATCCGCAGGTGTGAAAGTGACAAGCAGACTTTCTCAGGCTCTCTTCCTGAACGATGCAATCCACATGGCTTTCTCTCTTTATCCATTCCTCAAAAGGTGAGGAAGTGTTCTGGCCCCTAGACACCAGGCTAGAAGTTATAAAGTGATTAATTATATGGTATAGGATAGATAGGAAAGAAGGGTGGTAAAGTCTAAAGGAAGTATGGCCCCTTTCTTCTCTCGAAGAATGGCAGATTCACGGATCTGATATATTGCCCTCCTTAGAAAAAAGGATAGTCCACCTTGAAAATAGAAAATATAATGAGTAGGAGGGTTTAGATGGTATTTCAGGTGGAATTTTCTTAACAGTGTAGGGGCCTTAAGATATCTTTTGGCCACCCATTTATTTTGGGAGGTTGGGAGGTGTTTCCATGTCACTAGGTACTGGGTGGACCCATGGTGTGTGTGTGAATCAAGAATTTCTTTGATTTCAAAATGTTGTTTGCCCTCTATCATAATTCGGATTGGGGATGTGGGTGCAGGTGGTCTGAGGGTGGAGGTCACCTCCAGTTTCAATAGGCTACAATGAAAAACAGGGTGAACCTGTCTAAGTGTTTTGGATAGGAGTAGTTCCACGGTGACTGGATTTATAATCCTTGTGATGGGGAAAGGGCCTATGAACTTTGGCCCCAGTTTCTTTGAGGGTTGTAGTGACTGTAAAAATTTTGTGGAGAGTTAGACTTTGTCTCCCACTTTGAACGGTTTTGGTTCAGTCCTCTTTTTGTCTGGTTGGGTTGCTTGACATTCCATAGTCCAATTTAGTGGCTGACGTGGTTTTGTTTTTGTTTTGCCCTTTATTTTCAGCAAGTTAGTAATAGGGAGGGCAATCTTTGCGAAAGCTGGGATGAATTGTTGATAGAAATTGGCAAAGCTTTAAAAACTTTGCAGTTGTTTGCAGGTCCGGGGTATATCTCAGTCGATGACCACCTGCACTTATTGTGCGTCCATTTCTATGCCATGATGAGAGATGCGGTACCCTAGATAGTCAATTTTTCCTGGTGAAATTCACATTTGGAGAGTTTTGCATACAGTTTTGCAGAGTGAAGTTTGTTTAGGACCGCTCAGACCAGTTTTACATGCTCCGCTTTTGTTTCTGTATATATCAAAATGTTGATCAGGTAGACCAGCATCCTTTTGTACAAATGTTCATGTAGAACTTCATTTATCAACTGCATGAAAACCGCTGGGGCCTCTTGTAGTCTGAATGGCAGTACTTTACATTGGAAACAGCCTAATAGGGTGTTGAAGGCAGTTTTCCACTCATCCCCTTCCCTTATTCTGATGTGGTAATACGCCTCCCGTAAGTCCAGTTTAGAAAATATTTTTCCTTTGGATAGGTCAGCTAGCATGTCCTTCATTTAGGGGAGGGGGTGCATGTTTTCTAAGCTCACAGTGTTCCGGTTCCTAAAATCCATGCAGCAATGCAAAGAGCCATCTTTTTTCTCATGGAATAGGACTGGGGCTGCGATCGTTGGTTGGGCCGATTCGATAAAACCCCTTTGTAGGTTTTTGTTAATGAACTTCCTTAGTTCTTCAAGTTCTCTAGGGGACATACAGTACATTTTTGGCTTTGGTAGCCTAGCCCCTGGCAAGATCTCAATAGTGCAGTCTGTGACGTGGTGGTGGTGGTAATTCATCTGCATGCTCTTCACTGAAAACCTCTTCTAAGTCCCAATATTCTTTTGGGATGCCTGGAGTCACCACCGCTTGGCCAGGCATTGCTGTTTCGTTCCCCTCCCCCTTTCCTTTTCCTGCCTTTGAGTTTTCTGTGAATGTTACGTGCTTTTGGAAATTGATGGATCCCTGTCTCCAATTTACTCTAGGGTTTCTTTTCCTCAGCTACATGAGTCCCAGCACTAGTGGCCATTCAATTCTGGGGGCTACTATGAAGGTTAAAGTCTCATCATGATGTCCTAAGCTTATTTGCAAAAGTTGCTGGTTTCCCCCCCCCCCACTAGAGACCCATCGAGTTGGCAGAATGCGATGGGGATTTTAAGTTTCCTCAGGCGGATCCCCAGCCTTCCTGTCAGAGTGGGACTAATTAAGCATCGGGTGCACCCTGAGTCCAGCAGAGCTGATACTCTCTCCTGGTTCCCTCGGCTAGGGATAAAGTCTTATAGGTAGGATGAGTAGTTTAATTGGTTCACTTAACAATGGCTCATCATCTGGATCACTTTCAGATGGGTCCAGGTCATCCCGGGGTGGAACAGAGTTTCTTCTCCCAGAGTTGAGGGAGGGGGAAGTCCCCTGGCTTCTCGGCTTCTCAGTGACATCTCCTTCCCTCGAGGGTTTGATTTTATAGATTTTCCTCCAGATGGGCATTCAGGCTTCCTGGCAGGGTCTCTCAAGCGACATTCAGCAGCACGGTGCCCCTCTCTCCTGCATTTGAAGCACGCTGATGGTCTTTGTGCTAGGGCGGTTTGTGGTTTAAATGACTCCCTTTTCCCTGGGGGGGGCGGTCATCTTCTCCACATCCATCTGGCCCAGTATTGGTTTCTGGCCATATCTGTTTCAGCTTCCTTGGCCACGAGATACCACTCATGTAAGCGCGAGGAGCCCCCTGAGCCAGGCAGTTGGTGTACAGGTCATCATTCAGCCCATCTTTGTACCAGCTCACCAAGATGTCCTCTGGCCAATCCACCCTACATGCGAGGTCTCGGAATTCCTCAGTGTATTCAACTACTGACCTGTGACCTTGATTCACCAGCCTGATGCGATCCTGGGCTTTGCGGTCAGCCAAATCTACATTGCAGTGCCATCATGCCATCATGAAACAATCAAACTTTCGCAGCTTGAGAGGTTTGGTTGTGGAGGGTCACCATCCACCGAGCAGCTGCTCCTTCTAACACTAGGGTCACCACTCAAACTCATCCCCCTTGGGTTGGGAAGTCTCATCCATACTCCTGCATGTACGCGAGGACTTGAGGTAAGAAAAATCCCAACTTCTGGGGTCTCCCTCTCTAGCCTGGGGTCGCCTGGGGTCGCCGACGGGTGGCAGGTTCACTGGTCTGGCACCTGGCCCAACTGCCATGTCAGCTCGGTCGGTGGCTCCAGGATCTGGGGTGGTGGCTTCCCCCCTTCTCTGGCAGACACATCTTCCGCCCCCTTCATTGGTGATCTCACTCACCTTGGATGTTTAGGTTCTCCATCACGAGCCAATTGTTGTGTTTTTTTAAGCTAACTCTCACCCAGTGGTTCTTCAATTGCTTTCTCTTGATCAGATAGGGCCTCCCAGTTTCCAACCTGGCTTTCAGTTGCCATGGGTGAGGGTGACCCCCCCTGGTTTTACCATCCCAGCTGTCCTTTTTCCCCACTCCGATCGACCATTGCAGTTTGGTGGACCTTTCCAGGACTGCTTCGATGTCTTCAATAGGGCAAGTGGCTCCAGTCTCCAATTGGGTGGTAGCTGATGTGTCCCCCCAACTCTCGTTTCTCCCTGCTTGTTGCTTGTTTCAGACATGATTTGGAAAATCACCTTGGTAGAAAAGAAATTTCTTCTCTCCAGATTGATCATGTTTGCAGACCCTGCTTTATGTAAGGCCCAGCCTCTTCCCCTTAATCAAGGAAGTGAAGACTCTTGAAACCTTGCATTTCAGAAGGAAGCTTTTATTGAGAAAGAGATGAAAGCTAGGTGAAAGCAAAGCAGTGTCTGGAGTCCTTAGGGCAATACAATAGAAATAAAAGAAGTTGGAATCCCCTCCCAACCGTCCGATGTGGATTTAGCCAATCCGCAGGTATGAAAGTGACAAGAAGACTTTCTTTTTCTTTTCTAATTTTTTTTCACAATCTCCACATACACATCCATAGATATACCATAAATCATATCAAGATATATATAGTTATACGTTCTATCCAATAAACCATGAACAAACATTCTAATGTTGAACCTTTTACTTTTAACAACCATCTGTTTCCCCCAATATTCCATATCACTCCCCTCCCTCTAACTCCCTCTCTTCCCTCTACTTTCTTTCTCCTTCTCTCTCTCTTTTCTACTTCCCTCCTCTCATCCTCTCCCCTACCTTCTTCTACTTCCTCTTCCTCCCTCTTATTCCTTCCCTGAGTAAATCTAATCATATTCCACTTTATGGAATATTCCATGACAGGTAACTCACATCCCTAACTTCATTTAATTATTGGTGCACCTCTTAGACTTATATTTTTTTCTATATCCATATCTATACATGTGTTTTTTTTCTAGATATATCTACTACTATCTTAATGCTGCTTCCTTTACTACTAATTTTGTCACCTGCGTCTACCACCTTTAATTTTCCATTTTATTTATTTTCTCTTGTACCTCATTTCATACTTATCATTCAAAACCATCCTTTTTCTATTTTTAATTTTGGGCCATACTCCTTAATTTTTAGCTTTACTCATTTTATTCTTATTCAATCATCTCTAAATGCCCTCAATTTCTAATCTCTTTTACTTTTTCAGATCCCCCTCTTCACCTTTAGTACTCAATTTCTCTTATTTCAAGTCATCTTCAACATTTAAACAAGATCTAACCTTGCCACTACACATCCATTCATTGGCTGACATTATTACCAACTTTCCAATAAAGAAACAACCCACTAATTATCAAAATTATCTTCAAAATTAAATCAAATTTATGAATTATACAAATCTTATATAAAAACCTTTTAAAGTAATAATTATACAAATTTTATAACATTCCAACAATGGCATTTACTGTAATATAACTTATTTCCCTTCTTTCTTTCTAAATTCATCACCTTTTAAGTCATCATCTGCGGGGCGCCTCCCCTCCCAGTCAGGGATTGTGACTTCATATTTCTTTTTAATTGTGTTGGTAGTGCGAAATAATGTCGTAGGATAAATTCTTTAATACATCTCCCTAACCAAGAGTCACGCCTCCTGTTTCCTTCTCTTCTCTTAAGGCTTGATATTAATGTTGCTTTCTCCAGTGAGTTGAAGGGGGAATGCCCCTTCCCCCACCCAGCCCCTGCTGGCTTGCTTGAAACACTTTATGTAAGAAAAAGAAAGGCTTAATCACATTTCTTTAACAAACAAGAAACCAGTTTATTTGATAC
>JANHGD010004631.1:28625-40333 GCA_027560375.1 Imantodes cenchoa | reverse complement strand
GGCATCCCCATTGACTTTGCTTGTCAGAAGTCAAAAAATCTGATCACATGACCCTGTAAATATGAATCAGTTGCAAAGGGCCTGAATTTTGATCACATGACCATGGAGATGCTGCAGTGATCAAAAGTGTGAAAAGGGTCATAAATCACTTTTTTTCAGTGCTGCTGTAACTTTGAACGGTGACTAAATGAACTGTTGTAATGACGTTTGTTCCAGTTTTACTCTTTTTAGCAATAGGAGTAACTGGAACAAGCGTAAGCAGCACTTATGCCTGACTAGTACAGAAACAAGAATTCCTGTAGTGTTAAAACTAATTAAACTTGATTATTTTGCTTCAGCTGTCAAAATGACTATATAGTACTACAAGAAAGTAAGCTTCCGGGCTATATCGTACAAAAAGAATGAACAAGATAGGAAATGAAAAATCAGAAAAATAAACATAGTTTATAAGTTTAAATTGAAGCAGAATACAAATATTCAGTTCAAAGTATTGCAGGATTATTTAATATATTTCTCATTAGGCATATTCAGAATGTGCAAAGCAGTCTCAAAGACAAAGGACACAATCTTAGAGCCCCAAGAGCAATTCCAAAATAATCATAAATTTTAGCATGATGGAAGAAAAAATATTAGATTTACTGGGAAGAATTCTGTTAACTATATAATTATTTAAATGAAATGTCCATTAAAGAAGAGTAGTTATTATTCTAATGCTGCATAGGTTTTGTTCTCATCTGTTGCTGGAATGAAAAGCAGACAGTTCATTTAAAGGCCAAATTTAATCCCTAGTCTGAAAAATGTTATGTATTTGTATGTCAGGAATGCTTGGGATTATTTTGGTTTTCTTCCTTTGAATATTAGACTTTATTTTTATTTTAATTCATTAACCAAACAATGGCCAGCAGAGAGTTACTGCTAATAAATAATAACTAAATGTATACATTTCCCAAGTCATATGTTGCTGTTTTTTTTCAATGCATGCATTCAGTCAACATCCATGATTTGTTGAATAGAATGCTTCTTTCACTATAGTTACATAAATCTAGAATGCATGTGATGAAATCAGCTGCCAAAGCTTATGCTTATGCTTTTTAATATTTTTTTTTAGTCAGATGTTGGTTAGTTGCTTAGTTAGATGCTATCAAACTTCTGATATTTTACCAGATATTGGACTAAGACAGCTCTTCTCGTACAATAACTAGTACCTGCAGAATGTGTCATACAGCCAGATCCTTGGGCAAATGTACACACATAAAACTTACCTATATATTCATTCTAAAAGATAAGGGTGACATCTAATATATCCACAGTGGAAGATGTAACACTAGTTGCAATGACCTTTCTTTCCTTGGCAAATTAATTCAAAAATCCCAAGGGTGAACTCAAATTTTCTTCTTTCTATTTAGTTTTGATGTAGAGAAAGGAGTGGCTTGAGAGAATGGCCAAAAAACTATCAAATGTAGAATGCAGAACTGCATTTGTGAGTTGTTGCTACCTCTTCTTCTTATAATCATCTACATCAGGGGCGTCAAACTCATGTTGTCATGGCAGCATCACATGACGTATCAGGACTTCCCCCCCTTTCGCTAAACCAGGCTTGGCTTGGCTAGCGTGTGACACATCTGGGCCGCCGACCGTGAGTTTGGCAGCCCTGATCTACATTGTTGCCACACAACCCAAATCTGTCTAAAGGGGGCTTTTCAGAACAGATTGTTACGATTTATGGAAGGCTAGGAAGTCATTCAACCCTTCTCTTTCATCAACATGACTGTGGATAGACCATTAACTCTCCCCTCCCCTTACACGTATCACCCAGTTAGATTATTATCTTTGCCTTATCACTGAAATATAGCAGTGTAATTCTTCTCTTAATTAATCATTTTCCGGTAGCGAAAACACCAGCCAGTAGAGACATCAGGCCAATAATAAAAAGATCTCTTATTTTAAACAACACACGGTCACTACATTAATAGAGGGATAACACATCCTTGAATAATTTCTTTTTCTCAATCACTGTTAATGGCAATGCTGTCTCAGCCATTAAATGACTGGGCTGATCTTCTTGGCTTCCAAGAAGTTAGCACTTAATATAAATTAGAAGTATTGGTAATTAAGTACTTCCACAATGGGCTGGTCAGACAAATTAAGCTTTAATATTTTATGTTTAAGCTGCAGAACAATTGCTGTTCTTAGCTTGTACTCTTCACACAATTTCATTGTCTTCAAATTAAAGTTTAATCCTTCATGGGGATAGAAAACCTCAAGTATCTTCAATCACTTCAAATGTGGAGAAATTCCTGATTTGAAAATGCCAATTTATTCCAGCATTATTGGGAAAATAAATCCCTCAGTGAGAAATATGAAGCTGTGATAGATATTTGAAAAGCTTGGATTCAAACATGATCCCAATTATACATTCACTATAAAGCCTTGAGAAAGTCACATGGTATTATGTGAGATGTGAATTATGCCCATAAAAAATTGTGAAATGCTTTGCCCATTGACATAATAGCATTATTTATTTAGCTAGTGTTAAAATAAGCTGGAATGAAAGTCTCGGTGAATTTAATGAAAACTAATTCCAACTTTGCACATAGAATTACAAATGAAACTTCAATTTGGCAGATGTTTCTATGCAGTATACGAAATTTTGCTGCATTTACCTTAGTTTGCATAATGAGATAAATGATACAGAATGATGCAAATGACATGATTTGCATCATTGGTATAATGACGTTTCTACAGTTGGCACACATTCCAGTTAAAGGGACATTGGTGATAATAGGCTCCACTCTCAATCCATTTACCCTTTTAGATGGAAGCTTTATATGACTCCAAATGTCATGGATTAACCATTGTCTCTCACAAATACAAGCCACTTCCCCACACAGAAACACATTCATACATGCACATGCATGTATGGGGGGTGGAGGGAGGGAAGGAGGGGTCTTGCTCTTTCCTCAATAAATAGCAAAAAAAGAACTAAACATAGAATGAAGATACAGTAGAATAAGAGACAAGAGGTGAGGAGAGGGAGGAGGGAAGAGCGGGAGTAGACAGGGAAAAGGAAGAAGAAGGGAAATGAGCAGAGCAGAGCAGAGCAGAGCAGAGCAGAGCAGAGGAGAGGAGAGGAGAGGAGAGGAGAGGAGAGGAGAGGGAATGAGATGCTCAGACAAGAAAGAAAAAACCCCACTGAATCATTGCAAAAAATGTTAAACTTAGAAGTCCCAAAGGTATCTAACTTTCAAAAACATCCATTAAAAGCATCACTCTTCTCATTAGCTGGTTACATTAAAGGAGAGGCCAGCCACATTATTTCTTTTAGTTTATCTTCAACTTACTTTAAGCCAGGTGTGTTATTAAGGTCACTCATTTTTAATATTGTTTTTCTATTGTTTCTGTTCCTTTTGAACAAATTCTATTTTAGTCATAAGAATCATTTTGACAGGTTTCCTTTATACTTATTTTTCTTTCTGGGTTCAAGCTAATTTTGTTTATTGGTCAATGCTCTGAGCATCAGTATGTAAAACAGTGAATATCATGAACTTAATGAGCCAATGTTCTTTCTAAGTTTTCATTAAATCACATTTTCGTCAGCGCACACATCTTGATACATCAGCCGCATTTGCCATTTTCATCAGGTACCAATTGGATGACTGTCTCTTTGACCTTTGTCATTTTACACACATATGAAGTGCCTCCATACCATCATTCAATAAATCCTCTGCTACTGACTCAGTAGTTCCTTGTAGTAGGAATTGATTCACCATAGTAGTGAATTGTGACTTTTTTCATTGTATCTTTATAGAGCACAGTTACAACCTGTTTGTCTTTTAAGGGTCTCATTGACTGTTTTGCAGTGTCTCTTTTTCTTCCTCTAAACCCTCATCTGCAGGGCCTCAAAGTTTAAATTCTAGCAGCAAAGGATATTATCTTAGTATCTTGCTTCTGATTGTTACTCTCATCTATTGCTTTTGCTCTTCTGACTATCTTTCTTGTGCAGAATTGTTTCCACAATCACTTTTACTATACAAGCTAATTTCTTTGTGTTGATAACTCATCCTTTCCCATCCGGTGAAATGTGGATCTTTGTTGTTCCCATTCTTTGCCATTTTCATCTAGGACTGCTGCAAATTTATCCCACGATCATTGTTGACCACAATGATTCAGACAGTCCACCCTGCATCTTTTCCTCAGGAAAGAAAATTGAATACCTGTATTATTTTAGCAACAAAATGAATCAAAATGGCATATACAATTTTTTTTCTCCTTCCTTCCCTTTTTCCTATTTTTATTTACCTGTTGTTGTTGTAAACTTGGAATAACGCATATATTACAACAACATCTTTAGCTGTCCTAGATCCTTAGGAAGTATTTGAAAGTTCTCACCGACTTTGGTGCTTTTGACTATCTGTAGATTTTGTAAATAACAATGATACTATTGCATTAAATATTAATGCTATGTATGCATACTTTTTCTTCTCAATACCCAGTGTATCCTACTATGAGAAAAGATGCAATTCTTGAATATCACCAAGAGGATTTTCTATGGTGAAGCGTTTGAAAACTTCAGGAGCTGAGATACATGGGTCAGATTGATACTTCCTCTCCTTGTCCAACGAAACTGTTCATACAAAGTCAAGTTTGTTAATATGAAATTTAATCAATAGTAGCTGAGAGCTAGTTGAAAGATCATGTCAAGGAACTAGAATAGATTTTACATCTAATCAATGTATAACTCACCATTCTATGTAATAAAATGTTCCTTTGTTGGCTTATTGTAGGTATAATAAAATAACAATAAATCAGTATCAATGTCAACATGGTGCCCCTTGATATGGATTATTAGGGTTATCAGGTCTGAACTGCATGAATCTTGATGACCAATAGATGGCAGAAAAGAATTAGCATTTTCTATATCACTTTGGTAGTATCATCTATTGGTCATCCGTATTTTTTCAGTTCAGATCTGTTTAGCCTTAAACAGTATGTTTTCTTTCTCTCTTCCTTTCCACACATGTTCTGTTGTAGAAGACATTTTATTTGGTCTGCTGAAAGATTTTAATGGGGTAACCACAATTTTTAAAACTTTTTTAACTTACTGGTCAGGCTGTTTCAATTGTTTTTAAACTTTACTATATAGGCAGCTATTATCTTCAGTATGTTATCTGAATTTGAGGAGCACTTTGAAACCTCAAAGAAACAAAGAGGAACATGACAAGGAAGAACTTTTTCTAAGATATCCATGCCAAACTGCTATCTTTTTAACAAATGAAGTTGAATATGACAACCTAAATTATGTCTAGCCAAGTTATTGTCTAGCTATGAAAATACATTGCCTGAAGACATCATTTCCCTTTCATTTTATTTAAATTGGTCAGGATTGATTGCAAGAATGTTAATTAACTTAATTCCATGAATAAATACCAGTTCAGTTAAAGGTTTATTAGAGCTTATCCTAGAAAACTGCAAGTTTAGAATTTATTACACTCTCATTTCAGATTCCTACATTTAATATTTTTAATTTAAATTCATTGGGCACCAAGTCTGGAGAAATCTAATCTGTGTTTGTATTAACTGTGACAATGTTCACATTCCAATGTTACCATGTTTTTAATTTTAAAGATGTAGGGATTGTGAATTGATACATAATCACCTTATATGAAGTTAAAGGCAACTTAACAATTTCATAGTGACATCTTCTAAAGAGCAAAATCTAAGGGAACAAAACAGCAGAGGGCACTCTTCCTATTTGGCTGGGAATCAGTTCCGTTAAATGATATTTGAGGAACTTTCTCACTAGTATTGGAAATCACATTTTTCTCTGTTAAATTCACATTGCTTTTACGGTAAAACTGAACGATTTTTTTTGTGTATTCATTGACAGTGAGACAACAATGGCTGGCTTTCTATGGATTTTCAAGTGGTTTATATAGGTAAAGCAGACTTCATATAAAAATTCTCATGGGCATCTATTGAGAAGACAGGCAAATGACAACAAGCAGGTTTATGTAAATCCTATACATGCTATCAATTAAGTATTTGACTGAAATATTCTGATCCAAGTCTGAAATTGTAACATTTGTGTGATTATGTCAATGTATGCATGTCATTGGTTTGACCTTATCCTGGTTTGCTATGATGGCTATTGAAAACTCTACAATCCAAACATCTTTTTTGACCTTCCAAATCTGTCTGAGAATTCATGATGCCACCTTCCTAAGGGATACATCAAAGAAGCTAGAGTGACAGCTTGAAAGTTGAAATCAAGTTTGGATCATAAACTAACCTTAAAGAATTTATGTTTTTACACCAAAACATAGAGTCAAATTAAAATAAAATTATGCAGCAGGCAAAAGATTAGATTATTTATTTATTTGTATATCACTTCCTTTCAAAGGAAGGAAGAAACAAAATAACTTCAGTGCTAAAGCTAACATGTTAAGTCAATGACCTTAGGAAGTATTAAGGATTCTGGAAGTGGAAGTAGTCTCTGATAAGTTATAAGGCAGCAAATAGAAGCCACTGAAGCTTTTCCATTTCTTGATTGGATTTCTATGTGTACTTGATTTAGAGCACTGAAAGAAAGGCTATTTCTGGGATAGGAAAAATTGATATGGAAATCTCAAATATTTTGAGTCTTCTTTCCTATTTCAGAAGTATAAGAAAAGGGTAAAAGAGTATGAGAGAACAACTAAGAAACACCACTACTGATATTGGAGCATGATGGCTTGATTTGAGGCATAATACTATGACAATTTACCAATAGAACTTTGAATTTCAAAAATAATAAGAGGTGAACAACAGAAATACAAACAGGTGTTGCATCTTTGTCTGACTTCAGGACATGTTTACATGCAGAATCATTCTGTCTGAGGCAGTGATAAAATCCAAATTTTTACTACTGGTTCTGTGGGCGTGGCTTGATGGGTGTGGTTTGGCTTGGTGGGCGTGGCAAGGGAAGGATACTGCAAAATCTCCATTCCCTCCCCACTCCAGGGGAAGGATACTGTAAAACCCCATTCCCACCCACTCTGGGGCCAGCCAGAGGTGTTATTTGCCAGTTTTCTGAACTACTCAAAATTTCCACTACCGGTTCTCTGAACTACTCAAAATTTCCGTTACCGGTTCTCCAGGATCTGTCAGAACCTGCTGGTTCAGATCTGAGGGATAATGGCAGTAGAAGCTAATCACACCTGATTGGCATAGGTTGGTATAGATACAGTCGCTATTGGCTCACCAAAAGGGAAGTTTCACATACTGATGTGATGTTGTTAAGGAGTGGTAATGGTATGTATGAAGTCATCTCTGTGCAAATCAGGATAGCTATGTGCATACCTTTTCCCCCTTGTATCTGATATACAACTGTGAAACAGCCTTGTGTCTTCAAGATTTCCTGTGGATAAAAACAAAATTACAAGTGTTGATTAATGTTGAAATGGCATTTGTTTGTCTTTATTCAAATTTATTATAGCCACCTAACTCCAATGGACAATACAATTACTATTATACTGATAATGAATTACGATTTTTCTTTGCAGTCTCTCCCTGGTCTTTCAGTTCGGCAATATCTTGTCCTTGGGAAGTGTAAGTCCTGCTTTAACATTCCTGTAGTCCAATCTGTCCCTACAACATTAATAACTCAACTTCTATTTTGTTTAACTATATACAGTATGCATTACATTAAATGCATTTTTGCATGTGCCTTTTCTTGCTCTTTTTCAAAATAACTAAATGGCAATAAATTCTTGGTTTAGTTTTGGGTGATGTTACAGGACAAGGTAGTTAATCCCTTCTGCACTGTTTCAAGCTGAAAGAAAATCAAATTCACATCCCTGAAGCTACATTTTGTTTTGCAAAGGAAAATTGTTATAAGGCCAATAATGCCTCCTAAAGATTGTGCTCTAGGTATAAAGGAACCTCAAGCACAGGCAACGTTTGGTCTAGAACAGGTTCTTCATAAATCTCTGGTCCTAATTTGTGTTTCTGGAGATTTGGGTATGGTAGAAGATTTATTATGAGGGAGGAAAGGGAATAAAAAAGAGTATAGGACTTCAGTGTCAATCATGAGTCTCTACAAACAAAAATCAACTGTACTTAGCAGTCAGATGGACAGGATCAACTGATCCTGTCAACAGGATCAAAAGGTTGCTTATGGAATTTTATTTGCTTCACATGATTCTGCTCATTTTCAGTCTGCTTACTTTAAAGAGTGTCTACTGCTGTCAAAGGCTGGCTGTTAGTGTTTTGACTTGCTACATTAATCAATAGTTCATGCTCAACTGACTATGTTTAATATCAGTTTTACCTACAATTTTAACTCACCTTTTGCCTCTGATATGCTAGGATTCATTTGCACTGTGAAAGACCTGAAAGTGAAACTTTCGCAACTTAGGTGACTGCTAAAATGGCAAATTTCTGAACTTACTTTTTTTTTTAAAAAGCCAGAGGGAAATGATGTAAACAAAGAAAAGAGAAATTGTAGTAAAAAAAAGGACAGAAACTATTCTGATCTTTCAGCATCGTTCAATAAGTGGAATATGAACTAAGTGCACAGTGGAAAAAATGGATTGTTGTATCTACCATGTACAAGTGGAAAAGGTGACTTATGACCACACTTGAGTCCAAAATTCCTGTTGCTAAGCAAGACAATTATTAAATTAGCTCTGCCTCATTTTACGACCTTGCTTGCAACAGTTGTTAAGTGAATCACTACAGTTGTTATGTTAGTGACATGTTTGTTAAGTGAAACTGGCTGCCCCATTGACTTTGGTTGTCAGAAGGTCACAAAAGTGATTACATGACCCTGGGACACTGCAACCATCATACATATTAACCAGTTGTCAAACATCTGAATTTTGATCATGTGACCATGGGGATGCTGCAATGCTCCTAAGTGTTTAAAAGATCATTAGTCACTTTTTTCACTTTCATTGTAACTTAGAACAGTCACTAAATGAATGGTTGTAAGTCAAGGACTACCTGTGCTGTATTTTGATGCATGTGTGCAGAATAGATAGACAATAGACACCCGCACATACACAGGAAGCCCCTTCCAAGGGGAAAGGAATGTCCCTTCCAAGGGGAAAGGATTGGCAACAGCTTTATGAATAGAGAAAGGTGGAAGGGCAGAGTAGTAGAGGAAGCATCCAATGGGAGGAGATGTTAGCTAGCAGTCCATGCAAACTGTTGCCAGTGCTTCATTTTGGACAGGTTTTTTTCTTAAACGACCTTAGACTCAAATTGAATGAGCAGAGGACTATAGCATCTTAAAAGATTAGTGCCCTGAGATAAGATCAGGTCCCTGTTTGAGATTTTGTTTCAATGTATAAGGCTTTAACTTAAAATTATTAAGGAGATTTCTTTTGATCACTAGAGAGCAGCAGAGTTTAAAAGACAAAAGAGTTAAAAGATTTTAATCAGATTGTGTGGGGAGGGGAACCAGGAGATTGGAGACAGTGTGCAACAGCAAGCCAACTTCCTACTTTCAGTAACAGAAAGCAACCTAATATGCACAAAACACAGTGGATTTTAAAATTGCCATGCTGTCAGAGGATTATTATTATTATTATTTTGCAGAGACCAGATTGCAAGTGCAATCCTTTAAATAAAGGGCACTTAAATATGCTAGAGTGTATACTGACTTCAAAATCGATAACCACATATGCTGCAGAGAAAGGGGTGGATTACAACGAGACACTCATTTGTGTATTAATGGGAAATTGAAATGGAAAGCAACAATCACAGAACTGCACGTATGAAAAGCATTTAAACAATACTGAACTAATAGCAATAAACAATCCTTGGAAGCTCATGATAGGATAGGATGTATAGACCAGTATTGTAAAAAGAGAGCAGATCTATTGTATTCTCTGAAAATCCTGGAAAAATTAGGAAGGGCAGATAACTAACATACCTTACTTTTGAAGAACCAGAAACTTAATGTAAGAAAGGAAGGAAAGGAAACGGGGATCAAAACAGCTATATATGCACAGATAATAGGAAGATGGGAAGAGGAAAAAGAGTTGAAGAAGAACTGAAGTGCTTTGGTCCCACGTTTTGAGGACTGCTGGTAAACAGCCTCATGGATGGGAAGTAAAAAAAAATCCTTGTAGGAGTTTCTGTTCTATGTTGTTTGACTGTATCAATTTGATGCACTGAACTCATCTCAGTTTCTCAAGGTACAGCTCTCCTGTAGTTGGATATACTGACTACTTCAGAAATCAGTAGTATATGACTTCTTTCTCTGATTTTTACTGGTCTGATCAATGAAAGCTAGTTAGCTCTTCCAGGCTATGAAATCCAACTCAGCAGGGGCTGCTTAAGAGAAGTCTGTGTTTCTGAGATTTAATAAAGCAATGGATTGAAAGGATTAAGTCAAGAAGTGTATCAGAAGGTCTAACGGCCTCCTAGGGCCTTGTATTGGTATGTTCAATTCAGGAGAGAGGTTCAGCAGATTTCTAGCACATTGTGCTCCATTACAGTCCAATAAAGAGATCTGACTTCAGGTGGTCCAAAATAAATTTCCTTTGAGGATAGGCAATCACTCAAAAGAAAGGGAATAGTTCACTCCTAAAGAGTGTCTGTCCAGTTCTGCCCTTGAATGGTTTCAGCTGTAAATGGGGTGAAAAATCAAAATGATGTCTTGTCTTCTCTCTCTCTCTCTCTCTCTCTGGTTGGATAAAATTTATTTGTTTGTTTGTTTGTTTGTTTGTGACGCATGTATAAGATAACAGATATAAGTATAAACATGATTATGAATACAGGAAATGGATACGAATAAATGGGGACAGTAGGACAGGGATGGGAGGCATGTTGGTGTGCTTATGCACACCCCTTACAGACCTCTTAGGAATGCTGTGATGTCAACGGTAGATAGTCTAAGGTTAGAGTTATGAGGGTTTGGGGTTGAAACCACAAAATCAAGTACTGCATTCCAGGTGTTGACAACTCTGTTGCTGAAGTCCTATTTTCTGTGGTTTATTAGAATGGTTTATTTTAAGTTGTATCTATTGTGTGCTTGTGTAAGCCCAAAATTTAAAGTCTGGTGGTATAAGGTATTCTGGTGTGAGCAGAAGAGTGGAGGACACTTCTCATGAAATATTTCTGGACTCACTCAATTATATTAATGTCTGATATGCAGTGCGGGTTCCAGACAGATGAGCTGTATTCGAGAATTGGTCTAGCAAAGGTTTTATATGTTTGCAATAAAATATTACCGGAGAAGAAGCTTTGCATGATTAGGTTAACAACTCTTAATGCCTTTTTGGCAATGCTGTTAAAGTGAGCTCTGCGCTTAGATCACTCTGATGTCAGAACATTTATGGTGAAGCTAATCAAAGGGAGTAAGGGCTTTCCAGTTTTGGTTGTTTTTCAGATGTGCTATCCCTTTCTTCCTTTATGGTGATCAGCACTGATGATATCTGTCAGTCAATCAACTTTTCAACACTATATCTTTGCTCCATGTCCTAAAATGGAAATTTAACCCCTACAAACCACACTGAAGTTAAATTTATAACAACAACAACAACAACAACAACAACAACAACAACAACAACAGAGTTGGAAGGGAGGTCCAACCCCCTGCCTAGGCAGGAAACCCTACACTACTTCAGACAAATGGTTGTCCAACATCTTCTTAAAAACTTCCAGTGTTGGAGCATCCACAACTTCTGGAGGCAAGCTGTTCCACTGATTAATTGTTCTAA
>JANHGD010004629.1:107564-118335 GCA_027560375.1 Imantodes cenchoa | reverse complement strand
TCCCCTTCTAATACCCCCCAGGATGGTCTGAAGGGTATGCATCTTAAACCTTTTGTAGAGAATATACCTGTTGAGGCGTTTTAAGTCAAGAATAGCCCTCCATCCCCCCGAGGTCTTGGGGACTATGAAGTAGAACCCTTGTCCCCATTGATCCTCGGGGACTAGTTAGATGGCCTGGATATCCAATAGGTGTTGGATTGCCTGGTTCATAAGGGCCCTCTTCCTGGTATTAGCGGGTAAGGGACAACAGAGGAATAGTCTCGGGGGATGTGATAGGAATTTTAGAGTGAGGCCGGAAGATAGTGTTTCGATGACCCAAGCATCCCTGGTTGCTGCCTCCCATCGGCTGGTGAATAGCGCCAGGCAACCCCCTATGGGAAGCCCTTCTGTTTCTCTACTTATTCCAGTGGAAGGAGCGTCCACCAGCTCCTCGAAAGGGCCGTTTAGAAGTGTTTGACTGAAAGGATCTATCTGGTATGGCCTTAGGTCGACCCCCGTAGTGTCCTTGTTGCTGCCCTTGGTATTGCTCCTGGAATTGCCCATGATATTGCCCCTGGTATCTCCCATAGTATTGGTCATTGCCCTTATGGGACTGTTTCGCGAAGGAAGCGGACCGGTAGGTAGGCTTACTGTTCCCTGAGGGGAGGACTTTGCGCTTGTCCTTGGACTGAATCCCACCACTATGGGATTCAGGGCATCCCCGAAAAGGGTCTGGCCAGTGACTGGGGCCGTTGCCAACTTCCATTTGTGTCGGACATCCGCTGACCATCCGCGTAGCCAATTCATCCGACGGGCCACCACTGCCGATCCCATTGCTCTCGCCACGAAGCGCGCAGACTGTAGGGTTGCATCAGATGTGAACTGCGCTGCCGCCAGTAACCTGTTCAGGTCCTGTTGTGCTCTCACATCTGATGCTGGTATGTGCTCCTGTAGGGCATGAAGCCATTTACGAG
Organism: Imantodes cenchoa; assembly: GCA_027560375.1. NCBI lineage: Eukaryota > Metazoa > Chordata > Lepidosauria > Squamata > Dipsadidae > Imantodes > Imantodes cenchoa. The sequence goes on along the minus strand of JANHGD010004629.1, from coordinate 117,382 downwards.
AAGTTCTACAGAAAAACGACACCGTTGTCGACGCCCTTACCGCCCAGGCCGCTGTCCGATGTGCCGTCCGATGTGCAGTGCTGTCTCTGAGCAACGGTCCTCCAGGCGCAGCAAATCCTCCAAGTCCCCCGGCATCTGTGTGTTTGTGTACAACGTCAAGACAGGACTATCTACTGTTGGCACGGACAAATGCTGAGAAAGGTTAGTTTCCACATTGAAAAATCTTTTATACAGTGGATTTGGCAATGTTTCAAGACTGCATCCACAAATAGTTTTGGTGCCGGGATTACCTCGGTGTGAGAAGTTGCAGCTTCAAACAGGGGATCCACTGCTGTGGGCTGTTCCTGTTTGTCTGCTATGGGAGAAGGCAGGTTGGCTGTGGCTCTTGCCTTATGGAGGAGGGATCTGAAGAGTGCAGGCTGGAATAGGCCTGACACGGTCTGGGGCTCTGGTTCTAAGCCCTCATCCTCTGATAGGACTATATCCTGAAGCCTTTCTTCTAGCTGATCTTCCTGAAACTGGCCCTCCTTGATCTCCTCTCTATCAGCGCTGAGGTTGCTTAACGGGATGTTGTAATTCCCTAGATCCCAGTAAGAATACTCCCTCTCCCCCTGATAAGGTCTGGGGGTATGGGCCGGTGCCTGATGGGCTGGAGCCCCAGCCATGGCTTTGATGCCAGCATCTCATTTGGAAACCAAGTACCCAGAGTATGGAAGAAGAATGGAGAGGCACACACTGCAAGATGCTTGAAGTCCAGTGTAAAGTTTCCACAGTCTGTGTTAATTTGGGGAGCCATGTCATCTGCTGGTGTCGGTCTACCGTGCTTCATTAAGTACATTATTTCTTCATTAAGCACATTATTTCTTTTTAATATACAACAATTTGGCATGACAAGATATTGGAGGAAACCTATATGTGTATCAATGCCATCATCTTGAAACTGGTGTAACAGTCATAGCTTTTGAAAAGCAGACAGAATAAAAGGATAATTTCAATCAAAAGAGGATATTTTCCCCTGCTAAACTAAAATAAAAAATATTTCCCCAACTTGAAAGTTGCAACTGTTTCTGATAAAATGAATGTAAATAATTTATTATCATTATTAAGAAGAAAAATTGGCCTGTAATTTTTCATGGAACTTAATCCCTCTTCCTCTTTGGGTATCAAAGAAATATAGGATCTTTCCATGAATCTATTCCTTGTAGAATAGAATTCATTATTTCTTTCATTGGAAGAAGTAGTTGATCTTCAAGCATTTAATAAAATCCACTTGATAAGCCATCAGGTCAATTGTATAGATTCACCAGAAGTATTTTCTGTTGCTTTTGTCTTTATAGTAATATTTTTCTAGTGTTCTCCAATTGTTTTCTCCAGTTAAGCACTGGAATAGAGAGAATGAAATGGATCAGTGTTATCTCTACAAGAAAAGAGGACTATTAGATGTCCTTTTTCTGATGGAGTTTTGAATAATGTACAGAGGCTCAAATAATTTCGGTCACTCAGGGAGCTTGTGTATTAATTGTTAACAATAAACAAATCTTTGTGTTTGATAAAGCTGTGAAATAGAGTTTTTTATATAAAATACTTCCTGTCTCATCTTAAAGAATTTCTGGAAATCATTTATTTATTTGAAGCGTTAGTGATATACTCTGCTTTTTAGCCACAAAGTTCAATTATAACAAGACACACACACACACACACACACACACACACACACCCCTCTCTTTATATCTCTCAAGTATATAGTCCCAAAACACATAATAATAATAAAAAGTTACTGGAAGGGGAAAAGGTATAATAATGAACTATTGAATACTTTGGTAGATGCCCGATTCTGAATAGATGCATCAAGGGTATGATTCATTCTAAGATGGCTTCCTATTCCAATTTCTCTCTACAATCACCTTACTATTTTTGAAAAGAATATGATTGTCTAAGTGGGTGAGCAGATAATTATTTCCCACTTTGGCAAATATCCAAATGTGCATTGTGATTGTTAAGAGAAAGAAGACACTCCTCAGCATTTTAATCCTATCCATAAATCTTTAAAAAAAAAAAACCTGCAAGACAATTCAGAAGTGCTGCTTCCCTGAAAAAGATTGCAGCAGACAAGCAAGAAGTCCTTGTCTTAACCAGGCTGATGCAGAGAAAGCAGCTCCATTTTGCTGTTCATCAAAGGGACAGGACGATCCATCTTGATTCTTGTCTGATGTACTGTATATAACAAGCCTCCTTTCCTCAAGCAGTGTTTCTCAATATTACTGGCTGGGGAATTCTGGGAATTGAAGGCCACACCTTTTTAAATTGCTGAGGCTGAGAAACATTTGGAGAAGGTTGGAGAACAGTTGGAGAATCCACTCCGTGTATGAAGAAAACCTTTAACACACTTCTCACTTTTCCCAAGTAAACACACTCTTTCTGCTGCTGGAGTGCCAGCATGGAATGGGCAGCAACCATATGATGAGGAACAAGATGACAGATATGGCATCAAATATGAACTCCTTTGTACTGCAGACACATACTAAAGCCTTAATCATGACGTCACCATTGTCAACTTGTCTATTTTTACTCTTTCCGTGCAGTTATCATTGGTGGATGAGATCTTGGAATGAACTGATATTATTTTGATGCTTTGGGGTTCAATATTCCTGCCCCAATATTTTTGTACATTGTGGAATAAATAAATGTGCATTGTGGAAGGCCTCACCAAATCCTTAACAACTGAAAAAGCCCTAGACTTGTGTCTTTAATTATGCTAAACAGTCTTTCCAACTTGATATTCTGGCTGGGGATTCTTGGAAACATAACTCAACACATATGGAAGGAATTAAGTTGAGAAAGAGAAATTACATCAGTCTGGGGAGCGTTTGATTGGGAAGTTCAGATTGTGCAAGTTCGCGTTAACGTGAGAGCCAAAAGACTGTCTGTCCATCAGCATATACTGTATTATTAAATTAATGTTACTCTGCTTTCCTTCAATTTAGGAGCAAGGATAACATGCCTATGGCTATGTCCTCCCTTTCAGAGGTATTTCTTTTCTTGATTTCCTACCTGGACAAAATCCAGGAGCAACTTGTATTTTCTAAGTTGTCTGTATACTAGGATTCACACTGGAGAGAAGGCCCTTGAGAAAGCTAGGTTTCTGAAGATATACTGAAATATCAATCTATGAGACTTTTCTTATTCAACTCCAGCTATTAACTTTCAGTGATGCCTGCGTCATTTTTGTAGATGTGCCCACACAAATAAGCACCCCTGACTGAAACAGGTTACCCCAGATCCACAGTTGGTTTGAGATCTAAAAGAACTGGATTTGTGCTCATCTTCCCCTTATTCCACATGGCACCGACATTAATTGTTCTCTTTTTCTTTACCTCTGATGTCCCTTTTCTTTTTTAAAAACATCTCCTGGCAGTGCTATTAATTGCTTTTCTACGTCTTCCCATGCAGCCAGTGTGGCAGCACTGAGTTGACAGTAGGCATTTGTCTGAGCTCAGAACATCTGCAATGATGCTAATTCCAGATGTCCCAGTTTGCCACTATCCCACTTTATCTTGAGTATCAGGCAGAATGGGGCCAGATAACACATCAATTAAAGGTAGTTGCTGATATCACAATACTAAAACAATAAATTCACAAATTAAAAATACCTGAGATAAAAATGAAGTTCACAGTTAAGATAACCCCACGTTTACTAATGATAGTTAGTGAGAAAATATCCACTTGTACAATTACTAGGCCTGCAGGAAGGAGATTGTTCTAAGTGACTTGTGGACAAACAACCCGAGACTGTCATGAAGATTTTTCATTTCTGATGTAGTAAAGGTCTTTATACATTGTAATGGGAAAGGCATATTATACTTTTGAGTTGTTTTTAGCTGTGTGAGCTAATTTAATATAAAGCAAGGCAGTTCTAGATGGATTTCATAAGAGAAACATACAGTGAAAATCTTTTCCTTCTTATTTTGCATGACATGAATTCTAATTTTCCTGCCATAATATGTGAGATTGAGATCTTTGTATGAGTGATAGCATCCCATAAAAACAGCCAGAGAATATAACTTGTTTTGGAAGATTATTTCATTTTATTTTAGAGGTTTATAACTTATCCAGGAAAGCAAAGCATATTGATTAAATGATAATACTATATTTTAAAACACTTCTATATATCTTTTATATTCCTTTCTAGGGACTGTGGTGGTTTTTTTTATGATTTTCATAGCTGATAGAGGCTTATTGTTAAAATGTCAATCAATTAGTTTTTTTTTTCTTACCATAACATTTTAAAATGGAATATTTATGGACTGTATCATATCTAAAGTAAGTACATAATGGAGACAGGAATTATTAACACATAAATTAATAATCTTTTTGTCCAAGATGATTTTTCTTCTTGGGATTCAAATTTCATATGCGATATTTCCATTTCTGTACCTCAAGTCTCTAAACCAAGGTTTCACGTCTAATCTCCATGAGTAGGTGCAAAAGTTCATCCTACTGGCAGAAAATGCAAAAGACCTTTTTCAGGAATTGGACCACATCCCAGAATGGAGGTTGGCAAAGAGGGCTTGCAGTGGGTGGCTGAGGGAAAGGCAGCAGTGTGGTATTTTGGCCAGCAGTGCTGTGAGAGAGCTGAAACAACAGTTAGGTGTGGGTCCAGAGATAGCATATCTTAGCTCGTCTAAAAATGTTGCTTAATAAAATGCTGAAAATAACAGAGCTAAAATAGAATTAGAAGAATCACAAAGGCATTTTCCCTTGGCTTAATTTCTGTAAGGCTTTGTGATCTAAATTATTTTCAGTGCCTCTGATTTGTTTAAAAGTTTTTTATTTTTCTCCACCTTGAAAACATGCAAGACATCAAATATACCTTCAATATCAATCCATATGCATATATCATTTCTTATATTTAATAATTATAACCTAAATTGCATTCTAAATTTTAATTTCTATTGTTCAGTCTGTCCCTGTATTTATTTTTCCCACTCCCCTCTTTCTATCTCAGGTGAGAGGCCAAGTAGCACCAGGATAAAGGAATAACCCCAATCCCTGGCTCGTGATGATGCCAATGCTGCATTCCAACTGTTGTAAGTGCTCATACTTTATTTTATTTTATTTCTACCTAAACTATTAAAATCATTAAATATCTATTAATATAACTAAGGTAAACATTAATTCAGAATGTGTACCTTCATATCCATTTATTCCCCAAGCAAGTTAACAGCTGGCATACAAATTTAGGTCATCACCAATACAGTCGGTATGTGTTGCAGCAGCTTTACCTATTTCGAGTGACATTTACATCCCTCAGTACAGGGAAGATGTGTCAGTTATTATATATGAGATGTTATATCTGTAAAAATATATCCCCACCTTCACATTCCTTCACATTCAAATCAGTTGAAGGACTGAACAAAAGGCTACATTAGCATTTAGCTCCAAAGAAAGCAACTCCAAAAAAATACAAGAAGGTTGGAGGAGAAAAAAAGGAGAGACACCTTCGATAACATAACATTATAAAATAGAAAGGAATCTGCATGGTGGATTATTTCACTGAACATTTCCCTTTCCATGGTCTGCACTACCACTATAAGAATTGACAATACAGTAATTGCCATCTTATTCAGGAACCTTCTTCTGCAAGCAGACTTTTGATTGCCCAGCATTCTACTATTAGTTTCACTTTCTAGGCACAGTAAGGTCATGGATTGTTGTTATCGTTCAGAATTGTTTTTCTACAGATTCACCTTGACAATGAACAGGGATATTATTTATCAAAAGAGAGAACAATTCTGTCCCAGATGGTGACCACTCTGTATTTTTGAAGGCCATGTCAAGGACTGCACTCAAGAAAGTGGGTAGAGACAAGTTAAAGAAGTGAGAAGAGTCAGGGTAACAGTGAAAATGGAATTCAAATGAGTTTGCTTCAAGGGGATTACTATTTTCTGAATGAAATGCAATTAATATGACCATTTACCATATACATTGCATTTTTCAGTTTCTATTAAAAATTAATAGAATGTTTGGAGCTATTCCGTGGCTTCTGTTCACTTCATATAATATAGTCTTTGGGATATGAGATGATGAGTTCCTGATTTATTAATTCATGACCACGCGCTTTGCCATTTTGACCTAGATCTGATAATTACTATACTATAGGGCCAGTTGTCCACCAGGGATAGCTATTTCATATAGTCTGTTTCTGAGATCTGTGTTTACATATGAACACATTCATATATAATCTGGAGATTGAGATGAGCAATAGGCTGAAATAAAATATTTAGACAGGTTACCACCACCACACCAAAGGATATATGCAAATTATGGGAAAATATAAGTAAAGTAAGCAAAGTTTGTGTAAGTCTTGATTGTTGATGTCTTAATATTCATTATGTTGTCCTGACATCAGTATAGAAGTTGTTTGTCATAGCTTTATTCTAGGATTTTTACATTTTCCCAGCCATCCATATAGTAATCATGTCAATTCTGCTTAGAGCTTTTTTCAGGACAGCCAAGGCAGCCAGCTGCTACTACTTACTTTGGCAAATTTAGTGGAATAGATTCTCAGAGTTCAGTAAAAAGAAACCCAAAGTAATGCATGAATGCAAGGAATTATAACTTGATGGAGTCCAAATTGTGGTAATAGATCAAGAAAGAGGTCTTGTATTCATGTTGGGATATTGAAGAAAACAGACTGATGTTTCTGATGGAGTAAAAGACAAAGTGCATTGCTAAACGTCTTTGAAATATGTGAATCAAATTCCAGAATTTTTAAACAGTAATTAGGCTGACAGAGAAACTTTTAGTGTTAGCGTCTTCACATCTGGAGAGCACCTAGGTTGAAAGGCTGGTGAAAATACTTTTGTAATATCACATATACTTCTAGATATTGCATCTGGAAGGATAGTGTAGAATTAGAAAAAGAAAGAGGCTATAAAAATGACCGACAAACCATTTTAAAATGAAGGACAGTGCTTGGAGTTTTTTAGCTTAGGAAAAGCAAGCACACAGGTAGGCACCTAATATTCATAAAATTATGCAAGGTGTCATGAAAATGGATCGGTAAATGACCATCAAGTCAGTTTTGAGTCATAGCAATAGTATAAATAGACCTTCTTCAGGTTTATTCACCTCGACCTGGTTATTCAGGTCTTCCAATGGTACACACCATCACACTGTAATTAAGTTCATCCAACTTGTTGCTTGTTGTCCTCTTCTTGTCTTTTTTCTGCCTTTCCCAGCATTGTGAACTTCTTAAGAAAATCTTCACATAATATTCTATGTTAATTTGAACCTGATCATTTATGCCTTAAATAAGAGCTATGGGTTGATTTGTTTAATGATGCATTTACTTGTTTCCTTGATTATTTATCACATTCTTAGGAGTCTTTTCTAATACCAAACTTCAAAATGATCAATTCTCTTTCTGTGCTGCTGCTTCAAAGTTCAATTTTTGCTTCTGCATGGTATCATAGCACAAACTTTTTTCTGCATGATTCTGATTTTTGAAGATTAAAAACACATCACAATATCGGAATGTCTTTTCCAAAGCATTTATTCCTACTTGACCAATTACTAGTTTGTGACATATTTCCTGATTGCTGGTTTCTTTACTGTTGATGGCTGACAAAGCAGAAACTACCCACCATTCTATGGCTGGTTGCTCTACCAGTTACCATTGTCTTGGTCTTCTTTTTATCTTTTGTCAACCTATTTTTGACTAAGATCTTCTGCTTCAACTTCTAGATTATTTACATTCAATACAGTACAGAGTATTAATGTTTTTTCTCAATTTTAAACCCTGTTCATCTCCCAATCCATTTCAGCTCGGTGGCCCCACGCTTCTGCAGTTGTTTGCAAGACTGAGTCCAGCAAATGCAAATTCATCTACACAATAAACTCACTCGCCAAAAGTTGCATTAACCATAAGAAACTTTGTCCAAGCCCTGACCTATCCATACTGCAATGTGCCCATGCCTGCAAGCTCCACTCAGAGCTCAAAAGACACCAAAACCAAAACCACTGACATATACATTGACTACCATGCTGACTGTATCAAATGCAAGACCAACAGCCCACATCCCAACAACCACTCCTCCCAACAACCAAAACTAGGCATGCATGCCCCCAACTTCATCCAGGTCCACCACTACAGACTTTAAATGCTTAATACTTAACACAAGAAGCTTCGCAAACAAAATGCCTGAATTCCTACTACTACAAAATATGGTTTTATTCAACCTTATATTTGTCTGCCAGACATGGTTGAATATATCATTTCAAGACTCCATTATCACAGTAAGTGACTATCATGTTTATTGGTCCGACCGTGAAATCCATAGAGGGGGGGGGGGTGTTGCTGCCTTCTATAAAAAGTCCCTAGATCTGAAAAATATTCAAGTTACACAGGACCTTGCTCTTCCTGAGACCATTATCTCCAAACTGTCACTAAATACCACATTTCACTTCTTACTATGTTACAGAGCCCCTGATTACGACCTTGGTCATGCAAACAAGCTAACTACATTACTAATATGGGCAATCTCCTGCCCATACCCCCTTATCTTTCTTGGTGACCTCAATTTACTTCTTATTAATTGGACCCTAAACGAATGTATAAACAAACTTATAAATGTAACCCTGTACAATGCCGTTACTACTCTGGGACTGGATCAATTGGTAACAAACAACACTAGCACACTGCCTTGATCTCATCTTCTGCAACAGTTGAAACTCAACTTATGGTCTACAAATCAGAACCTTTTTCCAACAGTGACCACAGTGACCATAATTTACTTTTGTCTCAATTTACATCCTTGCAAAGAGGGTTATAATGATGGGACACAAACTTTAAAAAAGCAAACTATGATCTTATAGCTGCCAATCTCCCATCTCTTGATTGGCACTTTCTATTCACTGGCTGTAATATTGCAGAAAACCATTATAACACTTTTTTTGCTCAAAATCAAAAGAGTCATTAAACTATATGTACCATTAGTAACCCCCAAAGCCACCACCACCACCCCACAAATCATCCATATCAATAAGGAGCTCCAGCAAAAAAATATCCCTTTGGTGAAAAAACAAAATTGGCTACATAGCTAACTTTAAAAGCTGATACAAAACCAGTGTATTAGCACCCACACTCTTTCTGCTTTACATAAATGACCTTTGCGATCATATTATAAACAGCTGATGATGTAAAACTATTTAACACCACCCACAATGCTGCTCCCCTACAAAGCGACCTTGACTGTGTGTCAGAATGATCGAACAATTGGCAACTCCAAATCTCAATTAACAAATGCTGTGTCTTACACATTAGCAACAAAAATCAGAACACCAAATTCCAACTGGGCAAATACGACCTCATAGATGACCCTCACTCTGTCAAGGACCTAGAAGTACTCATATCAAACAATATAAGCCCCAGAGCTCACTGTAACAGCATTGCCAAAAAAGCATTAAGAGTTGTTAACCTAATTTTGTGAAGCTTCTTCTCCAGTAACCCTGTACTGCTAACTAAGGCATACAAAACCTTTGCCAGACCAATCCTCGAATACAGCTTGTCTGCCTGGAATCCACAGTGTACATCAGACATTAATACAATTGAGCGGGTCCAGAGGTATTTCACGAGAAGAATACTCCAGTCCTCTGCTCACAATAGAATACCTTATGCAACCAGGCTTGAAATTTTGGGCTTGGACAACTTTGAACCATGTCGCCTATGGTCTGACCTAGGCATAGTACACAAAATTGCATGCTACAACATCCTACCTGTCAACAATTATTCAGCTTCAACCGCAATAAAACATGGG
>JANHGD010004629.1:26139-37452 GCA_027560375.1 Imantodes cenchoa | reverse complement strand
CTGTCTACAGTCAACCTCACCCCATTCCTAAGAGGTCTGTAAGGGGCGTGCATAAGCGCACCATTGTGCCTACCATCACTGTCCTACTGTCCTATTGTCCAAATTTACCTGTACCTTCTTCACTTTTGTTTATGTTTATACCATAAACATAATACCTGCTATCTTGTACATGTTTTGACAAATAAATAAATAAATATAAAATATAGTCTAATTTATTTAGGTTGTATCCTCAGCAAATTCTGTTCAGGCCAATCCATTTTCTTCCCGGGGAAACAAACAGCTGCATCAAATTCCGAACTGAGAAACGCCTCCAATTCCAGATTTAAAATGACGGTTGCTATTCCTCCATCCTCTCTCGTAATACCGATAAGCAAATAAGAAGCTCTTCTCTCTTGAAGGGAGAAAGAAGGCGTGCTTAGGGAGAACGAGAGGAGACTACATTTCCCAGAACGCTTTGCCCAGGAGCTTGCTTTTCGATTGGCCACTGTCGGGCCCAATTCGGGCCGGGAAAGTGGCGTGGATAACGGCCGCTAGCAGGTAGACGGGAGGTGTTGAAGGGCGTTGTTGGGAAGCCATGGCATCGCTACGGCTCTTAAAGCTGCTGCACCTGTCTGCGGGGAGCTGCCTCCTCTTCCTCCTTTGTTTCCAGTTCGGGGGAAGCCAAAAGAAGAAGGAGGTAGACCCCCTTCACCTCCCCCCCGTCTTCCCTTCTTCCCCGGGAGCACCGATAAAAATGGGCAGTTCTGTCCCCCGCCCTTCCCTCCACGCTGCCGGCGCCGTTGTTTTATTTTAGTTGTATCGCTGCTTTCCTTCTCGTGCCCACTTAATGCCATTCTGATTCCTCGCTTTCCTTCCTCTGTGCGCGTTTTTTTTATTTTACCAGCGTCCTTCTGTTCAGAATTGGTTCGCAGCCATTGCACACGCAGCCCCGAATCTGGGAAATTGCCATCTCATGGGCTGCCCTCCCGAGTAAATTTTCCCTCGGGACATACATCGGTAGTCATTCTTCTAGGTGCAGAAGTCTAGCACGGTAGAAACAATGGGTCCTTCAGGCTTGGCCTTCAAGATGTAAATCAGGTGCAGAGACAGGCTAGTTGAGGGCTTGAACTAATTATCCACCCATAAACTGGAGCTCTGGGATTCAGCACAGAGTTGTATTTTCCAAAACATTACAATAAATCAGTAAACAAAGATTCCCTTCTTCGATCGCACACTCTGTTTTATTATAACTTCCAAAGTAAATTAGATAAAATTATTCTAGGGCCTGTTTTTTTTTCCCCCGAGGAGGACTCTGTTCCCTTGAGCAAGTATTTGGGATAAGAGAAATGAATTTGATATCAAAGATGGTGACTTTTATACAGGAGAATAAAGGATCCTTTTGGGACTTAATTTTTCTTATTACATTTTGCTGATATTTTGAAATTTTCTGTGATATTTAAATCCATCTGAAGCTAATTTTCTAAAAATAGAATTTGATATTCGTTGTGCTCTTACAGGTCTTGATTAAAAGTAAGGTCTTCCGCTAGGAAAGAGGAAAGGACTAACTGAAAGGGCAAGGAAAAAGAAGGCAGACAACCTGAGTGGAAGCAGGACCACATTGACAAAAGGAATATATAATACATCTCTGGGATGCATAGGCTTTTCATTGTGGTTAGAATAAATTACATTTCAGTCATTGTTTTAATATTAGTTATGAATTCTAACCAATTTTTATGTAATGTTTTCATTGTAAGCTGTAAATGTAAAGTTGTGAAACTGAAAAGTAAGTTCATAGGTGTGGAAAAATGGGGAACATCAAACTGGAGATTTAAAAAAAACTATGAAAGGCAAACTAGAGAAGGAAAGGAAGGAAAGTAACAGTGAAATTTAAGACAGAGAACATTAAAGAGCATATGAAGAGAAGAAGAAATATATTGGTATATTCTTCCTTTTTTTCCTGCAAGTACAAGGTCAGCTTTAAAAAAAAATCAAACTAGTGTTGGTCCATTGATTACAGCAAGATTGATTGATCAGCTTGTTGCCCACACCTCATGCATTGGGGTTGAACTAATTACCCCTCGTAAGTTAGATCACTGTGCCATTTTATTTTCTAAATCATTTGAAGATTAAAACATATATAAAAGGTTAACCTCTTTGTTCACACATTGTTCCATCAAAACTTCTGAAGTAAAGAAAAATTATTCAGTGTCCTGAATTTTTCAGGTGTGTGTGTGTTTCAGGTTTACTGCTGAAACACACACACTGTTACTGTTGATAAATTAGAACTATATTCATTTGGCTATTTTTTTAACAAACTTTCTAAACCATGAAATTTGTTGCTGTGTTTGGAAAATACAACTTTCTTCTTTGTTTTAATCCTTAGCTTTCAGCTGTTTATGTTTGTTATTAATATATGCTATTTCAGAGGTGTGCCATTTGTTTGGGGAAAATGAGGCAATCCTAATATTATGAGGTGGCTTATTTGGTAGATTATTTTCTGCATGGTAAGTAGGAATAGAAATAAAAAGTTTATGAAATGGCAAGCGGTAAACCTGAAAATGTAATAAGATGAATAAATCCTATTTAATATCCAAACTTTCACTGATCTTAGGTAATAACATTTAAAATAACCAGCAGTTTGGTTACCTGTGACAATGCAGGTATTCTGGCATCTACTTCTAGTCTGGCTACAAAGATTAGGAGAAACAACAATGAAACCCTTGCTTCTATTGTTAGACATTTTCTAAGTAGCAAAATATTTGTATATTGAAGCTATGACAGCTCTAATATTGTCTGCTATAGGGTTACAATACCAATAGAGAATCCACCACATATAAGTCCTTCTGGATTCTGGCTGTTGCTGGATGGCCAGGTGGAAGCCATGACAATATGGGTTTGTGTTTAGCTCCAGTTAAATGTTCTACTGTTTTTGTATTACTGATTTTTAAGAATGAATTATGCTATGAATCACTGCATATGTTTTGATTTTTGCAGGTACAAATCTAAGAAATGAATAATAACAAAGTTATGTTATTATATCAATAAGGCTAATAAACCAAATTGCATTTGAACGAAACAAATGGGTGGTAAGAGAAGCTAGCAGACAGATTATATGAACACATTTCATTTTAGTGGAGAGAAAAGTCACAATCTCGCACTGGAAATCTGTAATTAAGGCAGGAAATCAGGGGTTTTAAGATACCACCATTGGGCTTAGGAAGCTCAGAGGTGGCTCCAGTGTTTCACCTATAGAGGTGGAAAAAAAGCATTTCAATTTTTGTTACTGGACCTAGAAATGTATTTGAAAATCTATCATTGCTCCCCCTTTGGCCATTAGTTACAGAGACTTGATTGGCCTTCAAATGCTTTGGAACTTTTCCTGGTTTTGCAGGTGGCTGGGCCAGTTTAGTTCCTTAGGGATCATGGGGCAAACTGCACCTGCTTCTGGAATTCTGACATGCCAAATTCTATATTTTGATGTGTTGATCTAACCTCCTTTAGTGTCAGGAAAAGTGCTTGTTTGCAAATTACAATTTTAATTTATCATTGCAAGAGGCATTAACATTGCATTACAAGAAACAAGCCCCAAAATCTTTTCTGGAAACTTTGTGTTTGTTTCTTTCATGTTAAGGCATTGGGTAGTTCTGACATTCCATTCTTTGGACTGAAGTGCATTAAATAGAAGATGAAATAGCAAAGACTGATGAGCTCCAGGTGAGATAATAACAGCTGCCATTCTTTGTCATGAACTTTGACGTGACTGTTCTTTATGGACCATTTGTAATAAGAACCTAATTGTTGGAATGTTTTGGCATAATTCTTTTTATAGGTGACAACAGAATTGGAGTGATGGAGATAATATTTAGTTCTTTGTGACAATTGTTATTAAACAGTTTTCCTGAAAAAGCCCACGCAGTCAATAGAATATGATCAAAGAGATACTGTCACAAGTAGGTGTGGCTGATAAACTGAAATGTCTCTATTATCTATTTATCAAGCATGTACATTTTGCTTTGAATAATATCTGTGAGTTCCAGATAATCAGTAGGAAAGAAGTTGTAGATCGTACAACTACACAATAAAGATTAGTATGTCTTAAACATCAGTGATATAAGATACATTCCTATAAGTCCTTTTTTGAGTATTATTTTTTATGTAATCATATTTTAGATCCATATTCTGTATTTCTTCCAAGTGCCAAAGTAGCATATATAACATTGCCTCTTGGGCTTTATTATTATAAAGATCTATTAAGTAGATTTTGCTGAGTTTGCATAGTTTGGGGTATAGGTGAACTTGGGTTTCTCTGGTCTTACCAGTTAAACTCCACTAGCTCTAGATCAGCGTTTCTCAATCTTTGGAACTTTTAAGATGTGTGGACTTTAACTCCCAGATTTCTCCAACCAGTTTGTTTAAAATTGCCACTGGCAACGTATGAAGTAAGTCAACAAGTCCCATACTATTTGTTGGAATATATTTTGAGTCTGAAGTGTACCTACAAACTGCAAGCCACCATATTGGTGCACGTATTACTCTGTAATCTTGGGGGAAGAGAAACTTTGTGCATTCATACCAGATTGATAATTGGAAAGAGCCGAGGTGGCGCAGCAGTTAGAGTACAGTATTGCAGGCCACTTTAGCTGACTGTGTTCAGCAGTTCAGCTGTTCAAATCTCACCATCTCAGTGTTGGCTCAGCCTTCCATCCTTCCGAGGTAGGTAAAATGAGGATCCAGATTGTTGGGGGCAATGTAAATATATATACATTGCTTAATGTTGTAAACCGCTTAGAGAGTCCTTGTACTTAAGGCGGTATATAAATCTCACTAGTAAAGAAATAAATGCAGGCAGCACACGAAACATGCCCCCCCCCCCAGTTCTCTCCATAGAACAGTCCCTGGTGCCCAAAAGGTTGGGGGCCACTGCTTAAATGATGTGTACTGTTTAATAGTTTTTAGCAGAATTTTATTGTCATTTACAAAATAATGCTTTACCTTTTTCATCCTTTATATTAAGTAAAATTTTACTTTCTCTCTGCTTCAGCATATTGGTAAATATGTCAATTATAGGTCAAATATTAACAGCACGTTCACTACTTGCAATCTTATATGCAGTAACACCTGCCTAATTGCAGACTGTGTGTATTTAGACACCTTTGATTTGAACTGGTTGTTTGATATATTCCAGTTTTCAGGGAAAATACTATACTTAGACTTGATCCTCCCTCTCATTTCAGTCCTATGGAATGTGTATGGTGACTGTGATAATTATGCCACTCTGAAGGGCCACAGTGGCGCAGTTATGGAATTACATTACAACACTGATGGCAGGTTGGTGTTTATTTATTTATTTTTTACATTTTGTAGAATATGCCGAAATATTTCTCAGCTTTTGAAAACAAGCAGTGATCTGTGATTTCACCAAAAAAACAAAAACAAACCCTCAAGAGGAATGCAGAAAACTAGCTTCATACCATAGTCATATGTTGTCTTTGATTGTTTTTATGGTTGCTGTTGCTTTTCCTGTTTTCTTTGAAAAGGATGCTTTAATTTTTTTAAAAAAAATAATTTGTTACTATAATCCTCAAATGGCTAAAAAAAATGTGTGTGTGCGCGCGCACAAACACACGTATGTATGTATGTGTGTGTGTGTGTATGTATGTATAAAAGGTAAAGATTTCCCTGTCCAGTCGTGTCCGACTCTAAAACACAGTGCTCATCTCTGTTTCTTGGCTGTGGGAGCCAGCATTGTCCAAAGTTAATTTCTGTGATCATGTAGCCAGCATAGTTTATATGCCAAAGGAACACTTATCTTCCCACCAAAGTGGTATTTATCTAGTTCGATTTGCATGGTTTCCAACTGCTAGGTGGGCAACTGTGTGTCTGTGTGTATATATAACTAAAAAGCACATGTATATTCCAAATAAAAACTCTATATATTTTGAAATAAGTGACTCAGTTTTTAAACAAGATATGAACCATGCTCATAGCAAATCATATTCTTCAGTGTTTTCATTGGATTAATAAACAGCCAGTTCAAAGGCTGGAAAGGATGTACATATTTTTTTCAATACAGGATTTTAATCTGGACTAACTCCAGATTCAAAGTTGTTCATAGAGCAATAAATGTCGAGTTGTAATTCAAAATCTTTAAATCTTATTTCTGCTCTCAAGACTACCGTATATTAATGCTTTAAATATCAACTCAATACACTAGCCAGCCAAAAATACATGAGGCAAAATTTCCTCAAAGATATTGCATCTTTAGCATGAACCACTCAAAATGCACTCTTTTAGAAACTTCTATAGTAAGAGTGCTGTCTAATATATTTCCAAATTTTTCAGTTGCTAGGCTTTGTTCCTACCCTTCATCTATTAACAATATAATAATAATAATAATAATTTATTATTTCTATCCCGCCCTTCTCCCTAGAGACTCAGGGCGGTTTACAGCCTTCATATAAAACACAATAAAACACAATATACAAATAATATGGACTACTATACTATACAAATTTAAAATCGAATTAAACTAATTTACTGGCTGCTAAAATCCCTCTATAAACCCATTTATTAAAAATTTTATTTCAGGCAAGGCCTGCTTGCCGGAACAGCCATGTTTTTAAATTTCGGCGGAATGTAGTCAGGTCAGGGGCCAACCGAAGATCTACCGGGAGGTCATTCCGAAGGGTAATCGCCCCCACAGAGAAAGCTCTCCCCCAGTAAAACAGGCTTGTCATGATAATCACACATCAAGACGCCACTACATTACCTCACTTCCATAGTATATTCTTAATACCCCTTACAACAATATCCAGAGATATTTATACTATATAATTTGTATCTGGAGTGTTTATTCCTTCAACTTGAAATAACATTGTTTTGAAACATTGAAAGGCATCGTGCCAAGATTGTTGTACATATCACTAAAATATGCTTTATTTCCATTTTTATTCATAATAATGGTCAGATCTGCCTCCGTATGAACACCTATTTATGTGGTTGTTAAGAGTCAACATTAACCTTGTAGCACATCAATCCATCTGCCTTTATATATATGCCTTGTTCGAAAAACGGTGAAGGGAGATAAAATTTTAAAAAGAGAAAGATTTTGCCACCTAAATTTCTCTCTTCTGTGTTTTCTTCCTCACCTTCTGTTTTTGCTTTGTTGTCACATGCTACAACTTTAAGGAGATGTAATTGCCTTTATCCGCTAAATGAGTTGTTTTAGGATTACGGAAAACCAAGTAAATGTTTATACAAGAAGTTGTCTTTAAAAGTCAAACATAAATCTGTAATCCAAAGATAAATCTTTATTTGGAAATGTACCACTGGAAGGAGGAGGAAGAAGAGGGAGAGGAAGCCAAAGAAAAAGGCGGAGATGAAGAAGAAGAGGAGGAGGAAGAAGAAGGAGGAATAGAACAAAAGCATAGTAGGCAATAACTATGAGCAATGGCAAAAACATTTTAGGGGGGTTCAAAAATAACAGGACTCCCATTGTTCATGCGGTACTTCCTCTATCTTGAAAGTGGAACCCTCCACAATCATAGAGATAATAATAATAATAATAATAATAATAATAATAATAATAATAATAATAATGATGATGATGATGATGATGATGATGTGTCCCCTAGTCCTTCTTTTCACTTTAGCCATACCCAATTCCTGCAAGCATTCTTCATATGTTTTAGACTCCAGCAAATCATTTTCTCTTCTCTGCACTTCTGCATTTCACGATAAACCTAGATCTCCATCCATTTTTTTTTGCTGAAAGAAGATTTTTGCAGTCTTCAGTAACAGCTTTGGGGCATTGGGAATCTCCATTGCAGCTGTCAGTTATAAGGGTGGTCAATTCACAGGAGAACTTATTCATTTGGATAATTGGCAGCTACTTTTTAGCTTATCTCCTGGATTGTATCCCAGTCTTTGAGTGGGCTGAAAAAAACAGAACCTTTGAGATGATTGACAAGCCGATGCTCTGGCCCATCTAGCATTTAAAAAAAAAAAATACTTAGCAGCTTTCACGGTTTTACATTTTGAGCGAGAAGCTGCTATAATTTTAATCACTATTGAGTGTAATATGTCATTTGTTCTTGTGCTCAGATTTGGAATGCTTTGTCTTTGTCACAACATCTGCATTTTATTTCAATTATGGCCCTGGGTTTTATTTTTGTATGTGGTTATTGTGGTGTGTTATTGTAAGCCCCACTGGGAAAACATGGGTTGGAAGTCCGTGTTCCAGATCATAATACAATCCTACATGCACATACTCAATAGCAAGACATCAGTTAGAGTAGGGAAGACAAAGTCCCTCCTGGAGAAACGTCCAGGGAGCAGAAGCTGGAGAGCGGAGGCTGCTGCCATTCTACCAGAAAAAGAAGATAAAAAATGACCTGGAACGTGACTCAGCATGGTAGTCAGCAATAAACTCACTGCCCATCATGGGTCAATCTTTGGTGGGTGCAGGCTGCAGGATGAACTAATTGATGACCTACAGTTGGCTGATTATCTCCTTCCAGAAGGACAATAGATCCAGAACACAGCTTTTATGGAAGAAAAGGATGTATCTCCTCCGGAGATCAAAGATGGGGATTTGAGATGACAGAGAGTTCTACCTACGTAGGAAGATGTGGTTTGCTTTCCATTTTCAGACAGTCTGTTCCTCTCCTTGGGGAGAAAAGCTAACCAAACATCAGGAACCATTAGTCAGTTCAAAGGAGACCTTTTTAGTTTATCTTTTCATTGTCCTGCAAAAGAGGGTGTCTATCTCTGACAGTTCATTTCACAAATAAAGCAGTGAATCATTCTGTCCCGTTGGGTTTTTGTCATGCTTCACTCTCCCACATCCTGAGAAGGGGATGCTGTAGATTGAAATGGCTTTTCAGAATTAAATGGAAGGAAAAATCATTGGTCTGTTGAGCGGATTGCTCCAAAAATTTAGATTAAGAGGGCAAAAAATTATAAGTTCTTCCTTACTGAAGACCGTATGCTCACTGGGGATAGTTAAAGATAGATTTCAATCTGCATTTTTCAGTAAACAAATTTGATCTATAATCCAATTAGAGCCTCGGCGTGCTTCAATTTGCACAATTCCCTGGATTTTGAGATGGGTTTCCTTTTGCACCAGGCCTTCCGAAAATGGCCCTACTTTGCATTTCCTTCTTATCCACAAATGCTTCATTCTCCTGCCGCCTTGCAGCTGAGTGATCAGCTGCGAGGACGCAATGCAAAATGTACTGCTATTTTTGTTTTACATGCTAATAAGGAGGTCTAGGCTAAAATTGCTTTCTGCACGATTGGGCATTGATGAAACAGGATGGGCTGGGCAAATGGGAATAAGGATGAAAAGTGGGACTTCTTTCTCCCTTCTGTTGTTAAGGGAGAAATCATATTTAGCCAAGTAGACTTTGGCAAGGCTCACGGCTCACTCGGTGGAGGTTTATGTAACCATGGTTTCTTCAAAAAGCTGCAGTTGTCAGGGTCCACGTAACTCAAATCAAATCAATTTTTATTCAGTCACAGACCAGCAGATGAAGCACAAAGTCACAGTTAATTAAGATTAAATGGAAAAGTGTAATTGTTCTAAAATATCTAAAAAGGAGTAGAGTTAATACTACAATGTACTCTATGAACTATAGAACAATACTTGCCTATGGTCAAGGAGATAAAACCAGATTGATCTGGTAACAAAATTTTGAGATAAAATAACTGTGATATTTAGTAAAAAAATGGGAATCATTTTCTGGCAAGCACCAGTGAAAGTAACTCACAGTATGGTTGGTTGCCTCTAGTTGAGATAGCTGGCACTTAAATCTAATGGCTGGCTGGCTGACTGACTGGCTGGCTGGCTAGTCAGTCGACTAACTAACTGCTAGAAGCCAGTAGGTCAGATAGGTAGATGGCAATTTCCTGTACTTGAATTTACAAAAATAAGCTATAGCAAGGCTTATAGAAATTAGGAGAGATAAGGATGCAGAAGTTAGATTCATACAACCAATAAGCCACTATGGTCATATTTGTGTTCATTTGGTCTAAGCCTCCCCTGCTGTGCTTTGTACAAATGCTTTGTGGTTTAAGTATTATGCAACCCAATGAATTCTGGTTCAGTGACTAAACCATGATGAACAAAGCACAATGTTTGAATTGGATGCTCAGAGAATTAAGCTGAGAATTCAACGTGCCCATCATTAATAATGTTGCAGGCAGTCACAAGGTCTGATTTAGTAGAACTCTGTTTGGAAACCAAAAAGATACAGGCATACAGACTAACATTGAGAATGGCCACTAGCCCAGTCTTTTCCGAAGGCCAGCTGTAGGGACTTCAGTTCCCAGAATTCCCAAGCCAGCACATTTGCTGAGAGTTTTGAAAATTAAAATCTAATTTTCTCAACTTTTCAATTTCTCTCAATTTTCAGGTGTTCAGTCTGGTGTTTCTCAACTTTGCAACTTAGGATGTATGGACTGCAATTCTCAGAATTCCCCAGCCAGTAATGCAGAATTCTGGGAGTTGAATTCCACCCCTCTTAACGTTGCTAAGGTTGAGAAAAACACCAGTCTGAACACATGGAAATGGAGAGAAATTGAGAAGTTGAGAGCTCAGTTAGAAAGATTTTGATTTGTGATTCCTAATTTGCTCTCCCTGGTCAAGCTGAGGACTGATGCAACCCAACAGCCTGACACTTCAGCCTCTGCTACTTTGAAAAATCACCAAGTGCAAATGGAACAGGGAAGCAAAGAAGAATGAGTCTCAGTTGTTCCTCTGTACATTTAATTGAATAAAGGATGAACCTCCTGGCCTCAGACAGCATTTTAAGAGGGGAAAAGAAATTACTTAGCCGTAGAACTTGGGTGAAAGTTAATAGCTGATCCTGCTGTATTGTGTTGCACATTGAATACACTTGAGTTTTAATGGGCCTCTTTTATTTTTAAAATATGCCAACCAGCCAGGGATCAAAGAAAGCAAAACATATTAATTCAGACATAGTCCAGATAACAAAATAGGGTTATTTTCTCCCCTGCAAAAAGTCTTATTATAATTTACATGCATTTGATATATTCACACCATGCGGTGCATATAGAATTTGATTGCAAAGAGCTTTGAGCAAATCTTAACTGCCAAGGGCCCTTAGAGTTTCCATTTTATGGCTCTGAAGAGGATGTTTGCATCAGATCACTGGAATTCAGTAGCAAAAGTGCTAAGCTTGGAGGACACCGCTTGCTACTTCTTTGCATTGGCATCCTTCAGTCTCGAAAGACCATGGTATCATACTCTGGACTCTCCAGAGCATGAAGCCTGGGTAGGTTAGTATGGAGGATAGGCTGTTACCCAAGCAG
>JANHGD010004629.1:14034-26039 GCA_027560375.1 Imantodes cenchoa | reverse complement strand
GAGGGTAAAATTTCAGGAGGATTAGTGCGCATCCCATAATGAGACATGTAGTTTTTATTTCTGAACAAGGGATAGGAAATTTTATTTTTTAAATTCTGTAAAATGCAATAATCTAGAAAAAAAATGCATTTCAAATATCAGCAAGCACCATTTTAAAATTTTGCAGTGAGAAGCAAAGCTATCTTCTTCCATCCTGTCTGCATCAGTTCTGCTGATATTTGTTTGGTTTTTCACCTCCATTTGTTTATTTGTATTATGGAATAAAGAAAATACTGCTGTTCCCTATCTAGTTCATGGAACCCATTTCATGGTGTGCAAGTAACTCTAACACTCTTGGTCATCAGTTTTCTTTTAAAATGTTAGAGTGAAGCAATCTATTAAATACGTCACAACCAATGTTACCCTCAACGATTCGTGAATATGAAAAGTATGCTTGCTTATATTTTATGCCTTCTTAAAATGAAAGTCATCTTTTAATAGTAATTTTGTTAAAAATTAAAACTCAAATGATAAACTAATACAAACTAAACAAAAATAAAAAGTGCAGAAAATAAAATAAAAGAAGAAAATAGAAAAAATAAGAAAAGAATACAGTATATATATATATCTTCATCATAAAAATAAACAATTTTAATAACTTATCATCTCTTAAAATACAACAAATGATCTCTTCTTCCCATATTCCATCTCTTATCTATAACCAAATCCTTACAAATGTTATAATTCCAGTCCTGATTAGTAAAAGTTCATTAAGTTTACCAGATTAACAACGTATCTATTTTAAACTTCATTCAGTGAACCAACTTTATATTCTTTCCTTCTATTTGTAACAGTCTTGATATTTAGTACCTTCAAATAATAGCCTAAAACTTGATTTCTTTTCATTTTTTCTTTGTCCCTTCTCACAAAATTCTTCAAAGTTTTAAGAAAGTTTTTTTTTAAGGGATGATTATCCACTCTGTTGACTTGTTATTTGTATCTCCCTTTTAATTATTAAGACATCAGTCAGTTTATGGCAGGTTTAAAGCTTTGGGAGATGAGGAAGTGGTCTAAGGACTAAGTTTCCAGATATATTTGAAATAAGATTTTGGAATTAATT
Source organism: Imantodes cenchoa (assembly GCA_027560375.1). NCBI lineage: Eukaryota > Metazoa > Chordata > Lepidosauria > Squamata > Dipsadidae > Imantodes > Imantodes cenchoa. Next base: position 24,940 of record JANHGD010004629.1, on the reverse strand, counting down.
ATAAGAATCTTTCCATGGGAAAATACTTTTGTTTTGAATTCTGTAACAAAACCCTGAAAGCATGGGAACTAGAAGTAACTGAAAATTATAGTTAAATAACAGAAACACTTACATTTGATATACAAATAGAATGGAGCAAAATATTACAACATTCAGCATATTGAAGGGTATTTTTGAACAATGTTCCCAGACATTAATTTAAAATGGTCTGTCTCTGTAAAGAGACTGTGTTTAAAAGATTTTAAGAAAGAGGAACAAGTTTTAGTGGATTTGAGACTGATCTGAAAATGGATTTAAAATTAATTTAAAAGAGTTAAGGGGTAATGTGGAAAAAGACCCAGGACATACAAAAGACGTTGAATTTACAGAAGATTGAGATTAATGGCTTAGTGTAGTAAAACAAGGGGAAGGATTTTTTTTACTTCTAAACCACACATTTAAACCCTTGTTTGTGCTACTTTTATCTTAGTAGCTAAATGAAATTGATAAATATAATCTGGCTGACTTTTGTTCACCTTTTTGTTTCTAAACATACAACATTGCATTTAAATATACCCATGGCTCACATGAAAGAGGAAGGCCTTTTAATGAACATTATTAAAAATGTTAAATAAAACCCGTGTGGGGCATTTGTACATGTTTTTATATTATTATAATATAGTACATAATATATTTGGAGGGGGCGATGACTCAGTGGTTAAAGATACTAAACTGTGCATGGGCACAGGCCTCATTGAAGCCTGGGACAGCAAAAAAACCGCCAAACCGGAAGTTCGGAAAACCACACTTCTGGTTAGCCATTGTGCTGTTTTTTCCACTCCGGAGGGTTCAGGGAAGCTTCCTGAATCCTGCAGAGTGCAAAAAACAGCCCAACGGAGAAACCGGAAGTTTGGAAAAAGCACTTCCGGTTTGCCGTTGTGCTGTTTTTTCCACTCCGGAGGGTTCAGGGAAGCTTCCTGAAATTTAGAAATCTACAAATTTAGACTGTATAGCCACACCTTTCTCTCAAAATGTATTTGGCTACTATCCAGCCCAGAATTAAGTATATTTAAGATTATGGAAGTATTTCTAACTTTATATTGTAGCTATGTTTCTATAGTTACATATTATTTTTCAACAGGCATCTTTGTTCAGTATAAAATTGCAATGCAGTTGGAATCAGTATGAATTGCTTTGTGTGAAACATGCTGAAAACTTCTGAAACCAATGAAATTTGGCTTTAATGACTTATTACTTTAATTTTCTACTATGTTCAAGCAATAATTAATTTCCAATTTTCAGAAAAACTATTTACTTTTTCTTTTCATTATAGGAGGATGGTAATTCTATGCTAGCCAAATATCAGGATAAGTCACATAACGTTTTTTCAAAGTGATACATGTAGTGTAATATTTATGAACTGCAGTTCATTTTATTGTATGCATAGGATATCTAAACATGTATACTATTTTTAATTGGGATGCTTGAGGAGAGAGGGTAGTTGGGAAAATACACTATCAATATCAATAGACAATTGCAGTGTGTTAAAATTACATTGCGTTTGTTAAGACTTTCTGAGATAGTTTGAAACTCTTTGATGTATGTGATTTTCACAGTTTCAGTCTACTGTGTTGGTGTACTTAGATAATTCTGAAATAGTTACCATTTAAATAGAATTGTATTTAAATGCACTGAGAGGCTGAACAACTATATTATTACTGTTTGAAGTCCTGAGATCAAATTTGTGTTTATTTCTGTTCCTCTGGTTTGTTTATCTAGTATAAAATCCAGAGCAGTATTGCTGGCAAATGATGCCATATATCACATTAGAGGAAGAGCATGTGAAGGCATCACTAACTTTGTGTAGAAGGTTGTTTGGGCCAATCCGTGATTGTGGTATTGGTATAAATGTTGGGGCAAATCTGGATTTATTGCAAGATATGGGTTCCTGGGTTGGCATAATTGTTCTGTTGTTTCATGTTTTTGTGACAATCTGTTTCGGGTTGAGTGGTTTTTTTAATGTAAGTATGGGACTATAGCCAATACCTGAAAAAGTGTGATGTCATTGTCCAGTATGGTCTGTAGCTTTTTAATGGTGCAATTTGGTGCCTTGAGCTATAAGCTGAAAGGGACAACCAAGTGGTGTTTTGTTATTCTGTTTTTGTGCTCTGTCTTTGTGTCTTAGAAATTTATCTGGCTCTATTGATTTGTGTGTTGATCTTGTTGAGTGGATCATTCAGTCTCTTGACTGTCAGATTTAATTCTATTAGGTAGACATCTTGCAAATTGGGTGAGAACAACTTGGTTGTATTGTGGAGCCTGGCAATAAATGTTAAATTGGGTGATGTGTTCTGGATGGAAATTGGAAGCATGGAGGTATGCATGAAAACCTGTTGTTTTGCTGCATAACATGGTGTTTATACATTTATTGTGTAATTTTACTGTAACATCAAACTTGTTCTGTATTATAGGTTGAAGCTGAGGTTGATGGTAGAATGAAAGTTGTTGGTCAACTTGTTTGGTTATCATGCTTTTCTTGGGCCCTTGGACAGTACCTTGTTTTATTCTGCTGAGGTTGTTGAAAAGGGGATTTTTAAAATTTAATTGATCATTGTGGTTTCAATGTTTTGGTGAAAGAGTTTAAATAAACATCTAATTCCACATGGGGGCATTTATTTATTGGTATTCAGTATGATCTGCAGCAACATATTCTCCCACTATTCATTGTGTTGATAATGGCTGTGTATTTGTTTCTTGTCTTGAAAGTTTTCCTTAAATCTGAAGTATTTCAAGGTTAGCATAGAGTTGCATATTTTATATTGGCTTAGTGGGCCAAAATGACCTTATGTAAGAACGGACTCTTCTTCACAGTCAGCATCATGGATCACAGCTGCAGTGTGCAAGTATCTGGTTGAAATATAGCTGGCTATCAAATACATATTGTGTTCACACCTAGTGGTAAGCTGTAAAGTGGTTTGCTTGATATTAAGTTTGCTGAATTCAGCTGTTCTGTTTTTTTAACATCATAATTATGATGTAAACTTATCTAATTATGGTTTATTTAAAGGTTTCAGTAAGGAAAAAAAGGTCAAGCCAGTCTGACAATTACAAAACCAAGAACAGGTGCAAACAAGTAAGTTCATTCCAAAGAGAAGAACAGATAATCCATGAAAGAATGAAGAAGAAAAGAAATATTAGAATGTGAAAATATTTTTTTTTTTAAAAACACATGTTTTTTTGCATCAACATCTGTGATAGCAGCTTTCTATTTTTCCCCCCCAGTAAACCTTATCCCTAGTTCTTGGTTCTGTTTTTGAAATTGTCCCAGTTGTTCATTTCTGCTGGTATAATAAAATCTAGATGTTTATTCTATAGACTTCAGTTAAGCAACCTATGGCTTAATGCAATGGGTGAATTTTGGATGTGGACTTAGAATTGCTTTTTTTTAAAAGGTTGGTTGCTGTCACTGATAGATGATGGTCTTATTAGGCAATTCTATAAAGGATATTTTAGATGCCTTGTGGCGATTATCTCCCATAATAATCTCTCTTCATAATTTGTTGGTTAGTTTGGTGGTCAATTGCCCCCTTATGAGTTTAGCTTTATTACTGTTTTGTCTCCCATAGGATACCTAGGAGCTATGCTTTGTTTTTCTTTCTGTTTTAAGTTCAGCCATAAATAAAGCCTTTCATTTTGCTTTTTTTCTCCTGCTTCTCCCAAGATAGCTGATGTATCATTTCCACTTATGTTCATGTGTCTTGGGGCAAATAACATCTGCAGCACCTTTGCTTCCACTGGCAAGTATTCCTGATTTCTAAAAAGAAAGTGATGTGGTAATTTTGTTGATGGATCACTGGGGAAATTGATGTAAGAGCAAAGAAGAGATGATATAGCGGACAGTTGATGGAATATGCAAGTTTTAATAAAGAAGAACAGTACTAATAACAGATGTAATGTAGTGGCAAAAAGTGTGACGTTTAAACCTGGATATTCATGGATCCTATCTCAGCCTTGAATTTCCTATCTTATCAAGCTATTGCTCCAGTTTTCAAAGAATAAAAAAGTAAGGGTGATTTTAGAAATTGTGGTTATGATTTTTAAGGTAATGACAAATTTATTGTATGTCCAATCATACTTGGGCAATAAAATTCTATTCTGTTCTGTTCTTTTTCTGTTCTGTTCTGTTCTATTATTCTATTCTATTCATCGGAGATATTGAATGATTCAGGAGCAACATTCTGTACGTACTGCCTATTGTTCTCATTACTATCAATAACTTACTATTTTTTTGACATGGGCTAATTAGAAGATTAGAAGATTGAACCTGGATCTCTATATTAGAGCTATTTGGAGGAAAATAAGACTAGGTATTGTTTATTGTGGCTGTTTGCGGAAAGCTGCTACGTATATTCCTTGGGTGAAAGAAGATATCAGCAAAATGGAGCAAATATAGAAATAAAAATCAGCAGGACAGTCTCACCATAGGATCAGAAAGAACAAAAATATAAGAATCAAATCAATCAATCTGATCTCCCTACAAGACACTAAACAGCGAATTACCTGGACAGCTTTCCAAAAAGCCCATAAACAGGTGCAAGGTATTCTATAGTGTAGGGCCATCACATAGAAGAATTTTTCTCTCTCGTTCCCTTGATCTCCCTCAGAAATGGATTCCTAAATATCTTCTCCTGGAAGCATACATGGAATGAATGGAATCACTTTGGATGATTCTATTCACATTGAATTGAATGTCTATGGAGATTCTAATCGTCCCAAAAGGTACTTTTCCAAAAGGCAAGTGGATTTTCTTGGCTTTTTTCCTTGAAAATATTTCTCTTCTCATCCAAGAATAGCAACAGCAATAGACTTATATATGGCTTCACAGTGCTTTACAGCCTTTCTAACCAGTTTACAGAGTCAGCATATTGTCCCCAACAATCTGGGTCCTGATTTTACCGACTTCGGAAAGATGGAAGGCTGAGTCAACCTTGAGCCTGGTGAGCTTCGATCTACCAAATTGCAGGCAGCCATAAGTCAGCAGAAGTAGCCTGCAGTACTGCATTCTAACCACTGCACCACCTCGGCCAAGAAACTTAGAACTGAAAAAACTTCTTGGACCAGAAGGAAAATGTTTTCAAGAAAAAACAATCAAAGTCCACTTGCCTTTTGGAAAAGCACCTTTGGGACATTGAATTGAACATTTTTCGAAATATATTTTATGTTGTTTCAGTGAAAACAAGGGCTAAAATACAATCATTTATGTAAACTTTTGCCAACTGTGGAGGATAGTTTCCCGTTTTGGATGGTTCTAAAATGCCTGTTTTCGAACTATGTCTTGGAAAATTTCAGCAACAAACTTTTTTTGTGTCATTTGCAATAAATTAAATGCAGCGCCTAGAGCAATTCAAGATCCCTTCTGTAATTAGATTGTCTTAAACTTTGTTCCCATCCCAGATGTCTTTTGTTGGCAGCCCAGCTTCCATAAGACAGTTCAGCAAGTTAATTGATCTTTTCTACTGAACTGTGCTGCAAGTACTTATCCAACACTTCCTGAATAACCCCATGGAAAATCCAGATTGTTTTATCTAGTATTATGGTTGCAATAAGCAAGTATTGTTAAATTGAACTGGATTTTTCTGTCATAAGAAAGCTATCTCTGTGTTGCTTGTAAGCCAACTTTAAAAATGGTTGGTGGTTTCCAACTTGCTAATGCAAAGCATTCTAGTGCCTATCAGAGTTGTTGTCTTGCTACCATCAGTTCCAGCCAAACAGAAGGTAATGGGAATTGTGCATCAAATCGGACAAGTGCCAGAAGGCTGATGCAGTTTGAAACGGGAGTTTTTTAACAGTATGTTGCTATGTAGATGGAGTTCTTGTGTATATCAGCCTAAAGCTCTTTGTCTCCAAAGCATTTCGGCCTGGATTTGAGTTTTTCTTCATCTTTGCCATTACAATAGTTTCTACAGCTTCCAGTTGAGCAGCACCTAGATAGCTTTGAAGGAGAAATTCAAGGGTGGCTACATAAAATGTGAGCAGAGGGTAAGAAGGAAACTCAGAATTCTCCTGCCCTGATTTTCTGTGATATACAGTTGGGAGAATTTCTGTTGTGCTTTTAGGATTAGGTTGTTATACCCTTTAGCAATAAAATGTCATGAATATTTGTCTTGGGTTATTGGGCTGCTTGATGCCTTCTGAAGAAATTTCACTGTCTTCTTTCTTTTTGTTTTTTATTATTTCACAGATGAAACGTCATAAAAAAACAATTATGAAAAGTTTGATAGATCTTTTTAAAAACCAGGTGAAATTAACAAAGCTGCCATAGACAGCTAGGAGCTTCTGTCCCTCTAATGATATTTTATAATCTGAGTTTCATTGTTATTACTCTCACTTAGGCTAGAACACGGGTCTGCAACCTTAAACACTCAAAGAGCCATTTTGACCCATTTCCCATAGAAAAGAAAACTCCAGGAGCCACAAAACCTGGGTGGGCGTGGCCAACTCAATGTCACTCACTTCTACCCAGTCACATGACCCCTCCTAGCCACACCTACCCAGCCGGTCATTAGGGCAGACAACTGGTTATTAAAAAACACCGGGAGCCACAAAATTCTTTGACCCCCCCCTCACTCCCTCTCCCTCTGTATCTGTCTCCCCACCTCTCTCTCCCCCTCTCTGTATCTTTGTGTGTGTTTGTGTGTGTTTGTGTGTGTATCTCCCTCTCATCCCCCGCCGTTTTCCTTACCTTCTCAGGCTAGGCAAGGAGTGACTGAGAGGGGAAGGCGAGGGCCAGGGCCAGTCAGTGATTGGATCACCCAACAGGGAGCCACAGCAGAAGGCCCGAAGAGCCGCATGTGGCTCCGGACCGCAGGTTGCAGACCCCTGGGCTAGAAGAAGAGAAATCCTGGGAAGATGATTTCCCTTGCTTAAAAAAAAGTTTGACATGCAAAAAATAGAATACTGAGCCCAATCTTCAATGGGTCTCATTCTTTAGAAGAGTCAAGCAGCCCTGGAGCCCAAGACATATGGCCAAGGTGAGCAACAAGTTATGATTGGAGAAGAGGGGGCGTTCCCGCCAGAATGCACAGGAGCTTATTGGAGCACAGAAAACAGAATATAAATGCATTGTAAATGTGTTACTTCTTAAAAAAATTATAACAGTTGTAAACCAAGGTAGGAGTCAAATATATAGAAACCCTGAGAATACTATGGGGAAGAAAATATAGTGAATAATCACATATGGTAAAGGTCGAGTAAGGGGGGAAAATAACAGTTGGTAGGACTGTAAGGGAGCTGTGACATCACCTGCCTTTATCGTAAGGTTATAGTAACAGAATCTTGCTGGTCTGAAAGCATGTCTCACCTCCCTTCCTTTATGTCCAAGAGGCCAGGTAGGGTCCTTTCTGAGATGCTTTTCCCAGCATCCCATTTTTTCTGTAGGCTGAGATTCCTTTTGTTGTCTAGGCTGTGACTCTTCCTCCTGTCTCCAGGTTTATCTCACAGCCCATTTCACAATTCGACTTAGGGACATACCTGCACTTTCTTTTTGATTCAAACAATTTACTGGTGTTCCCAAACTGGATTTTTTAAAATTTAACTCGAGGTCGATGAACATCTTTCTGGATTTCCTATCCTCTCATTGATTCTTTACTCCATTTTTCCATTTATGAAATGGCCTTGTCCTCATTTCCTAAATATTATGTCTGCTTCTTGTATCAATTTCTTATTTGTGATTAGCTGTCAGCTGTTTCTTTTACTGTTTGGTACCAACCTAGATGCAAATTATGAAAAGGCATGAAAATAGGTCAAATGGGGAGGGGAGATCCTTATTCTGCTGAGACAAAACAACATTTTGTGTTTTTGACATAGTTCCTATGGTTAAGTGGAGCTTCAAAGCATAAGACACCCTAATTTTTATACTAAAGAATTGAAGAGAGTTTATAGTGGGATTTTATTATGAAATTGTCGTCCTAGTAAAAATAGGAATGGGATTGAAATAACTAAAACTGTAAGCAGTGATATTTAGAAACTGTAAATGCATTTTGGACCAACTGCTGTTTGGAAATATGAAAAGGCTGAAAAAAGAAATACAGATAGGAAAAACTGCCCTTATGCTCTTTAGGAGACTAGCTTTCTAGCTTAATGTATTTGCTCACCATTGCCTGACTGGTTTTAAAGTTAGAAAGCCTGGGGACTTCTTTTGAAGTTACCCAGCATTCAATTTCATTTCATATACAGTGTCTGTGGTTGACATAAACAGAAGCATTTGAGCTAGATAACTCATTGGGTTGTTTACTTGAACTACTAGAATACCCAGTGAATTTTATCCAGTCCTACTGTTAACATCCTCAACATTCCTCTTAAAATCCATTACTCAACTCTGGGACTCTGTTTCCTTTCTTTGAAAGAAGAGCAGGACCGAGCCATCATAAAATACAGGTGGTCCTCGGCTTATTTATTTATTTATTTGTTTGTTTGTTTGTTTGTTTGTTGCATTTATAGGCCAAATATATATATATCAAAGTAAAACAAGATTTTTCTCTCTGATGAATTGTAATGGCATGCTGAAATAGTGCGTGGATTACATTCTGGGTTCTTTTTATAAATTTCACATGTTTAATAGGATCCTGTTAAAGAGTATATTAATTATCCTTGGAACTCATGGTCTGAAGTGGTGAACTGTTACTGGAGCTGAAGTGTTCTTTCTTCATATCTCAGTATTTAAATCTCTTTCTCTCAAAAATCAGCTGTGGATTCTCAATACCATAACTTTCTAGAAACTGATGTGGCATTGCTAGAGATGCTTACTGTAGAATAATGGTCATGAACTCAGTGAGAATTATTCAGAATGAATATGCTTAGGGCTTATTATAAACTTAAATTGAAAGGCAACATATATGAGGGATAGTCAGTTCTCATAAGCAGCTGGTGAAGAACTTTATTTTATAGAAGATGAATTCTGCTTTGGGTTTTGTGGATGCAATAAATTTTTTTTAGATAGGGTTTCTATAAAACAAGGGTGCTTAAATCTGGCCCATGGGACCAGCCTGGAAATATCAAAGGACTGGCCCACAGTGCCTCTGCTGGGTGAAAATGGGCCATGTGGAAGCCCCTGTGTGGCCCATTTTCAGCCTCCCTGGCCTCCAGCACCACTCTGCTGGCCAAAAATGAGCCATGCAGAGGCCCCGTGAAGCTCCCACATGGCTCATTTTTGGCTGGCAGAGTGCTGCTGGAGGCCATGGAGGCCGAAACAAGATGCAGCCCCCATGTGCCCCATTTTGGCAGGCAGGGTGCTGTAGGAGGCATCTGTCCCATCTCCCCCCTGCTCTGCTGATCCATGGAGGAGAACTACAATGCTGATCCGGCCCCAGTTTGACACCTCTGCCATAAAACATGCATCAAAAGTGAACATTAATGTAATAGGATCTGACTTTTTAAAAAATAAATAAATGCAGAACTGACATCAGAAGAACCACATGAAAAAAAAAGAAGTACATTTGCAATCTGAGAAAAGAATTCTTAGAAATTATTAGAAATTACCAAATATTGACTATTGAGGAAGTGCTTCCAAGTGCGGGCATTACTGCTGAATGTTTATTTTAGATTATTCATTATTTGTAGTGGTATAACGTGCAGTAATACTCCTAAGTCAACAACGGTTCCAAAGAATATAAATAAGGCACTAATAGCCTATGACCTGCCTGAGCATATGTTCTACTGGAATTCAGCATGGGAATTCTAGCATCTAAGTGCCAAGAAAGCTCTGCTTTTCATGGCCTCTTTTTTGTTAATCCTATCAGAGTTGTTGCAATATGTAAATCTGTTTGTTCCAGATACTCAAAAAATTAAAGTAAGCCATGCCAAATGTAGCATATTGATGAACATATGTAAGCCAAATGTGTTGGAACTTTTTAAAGCTTTTTTTTCCTAGGCATTTAAAATGGTAAATAGCTGCTTAGTGAGGCTTTTGGTGCTGAGAAACAGCCACATTCTCTTTGTGTTTTGATGAATCCTTTATCATTTCATGATTTCCCCCCTTATATCATTAAAACTTGGAGCATCACTCAGCTAAAGTTAATATTTTGATTCCAGTGGAAGAATATATATAAGCATGTCCTAAACTTGCCTCCTGACTCTGGCATTTGTAATACATATTCCATGTGTCAGGTTTTAATTCTTTATGGATACATTTGTTTGAAATTATGTTCTTACTTTTTCAAGAGGGCAATAAAATGTTGTGAAAGCAGTTTCTTCTTTCCTGCCCTTATAAAAGCTGAATATGCTGATTTTTCCCTGCTTATGGACATGTTATAGAATCCAGATGAATAGTTTAAACTCTTCTCTAAAACATCAACTTCTCCCAATCAAATGATAGCTTTTTTCTGGCCCTGTTACCATTTTTGCACAATTCAATAAGTTTCTATTTTTACATTAATAAAACTTAATAATTTATTAAACTTGTATAATAAGTAGTAACTTGTTGATTCCCAACAACTCTGGGCAGTTCACAGCAAGGAAATGACAATAAAGCCAACACAACTTATGTAAATGTCTGTGCGACTTTTTCATTGAGAACTATTCTGGCTCTGCCCAATATTTATTAGAGAACCATTTACCTCCAGTGGTTTCTGCCCATCTCATAAGACCAGGCAGATTGGGGTACTGTGGGTCCTTTCTATCAAACAAGGTCAGAAATTCTGTAAGTATTTGAAAACATGGCTTTGCTCCAGGGGTGAAATTCAGTTAAGTTTTTCCCCTACCGGTTCTGTGGCCATGGCTTGGTGAGTGTGGCAGGGAAAGGATATTGCAAAAATCTCCATTCCCACCCCACTCCAGGGAGGAAGGATATTGAAAAATCTCCACTCCCACCCCACTCTGGGGCCAGCCAGAAGTGGTATTTGCTGGTTTTGCTCTAGGGGTGAAATTCAGT
>JANHGD010004628.1:36780-49308 GCA_027560375.1 Imantodes cenchoa | reverse complement strand
TTGAATGCTGAACTAAAGTCTACAAAGAGGACCCTTGCGTAGGTCTTTGGAGATTCAAGATGTTGTAGGATGTAGTGTAGAGCCATATTAACAGCATCATCTGTCTATCTATTTGCTCGCTATGCAAATTGCAGGGGTCTACTGTAACAGTGGATCCGTGATGGTTTTCAAGTGGGACATCACTAGCCTTTCAAAGGTTTTCATAATTCATGTTATGGTCTGCAACTAGTCTGTAGTCATTCAGTTCCTTGATCTCCAGCTTCTTCGGCTTCTTCGGCACTGGGATGATAGTGGAGCATTTGAAGGAAGAAGGAACATGGCATATCTCTAGTGATTTGTTAAAGATTTGGGTGAAGATGGTTAAGAATTTATGAGACTTGTCTTCACTTCTTTTGCCTGTCTCTCAGCAGATGAATGAACCTTCAAGGGAATCTCATCAAGAGATACATATATAATGCATATATATGTGTGTGTGTGTGTGTGTGCGTGTATACACACACTCTCTCTCTCACTCTGTCTCTCACACTCTCACACTCACACATGATCCTAGTGCTTACAATGGTGTTTATTTCTGCCTTGTTGTACTATGCCCTGCACTACAAACTGTAATAAGTTTGCACCTCTTTGGTTACAAGTAAATGATGCGATTATACACATTATTATATACAGTATTACCCACATATGCACACACATGTAAGATATATTATATATATATATAAATTGGGTGGGAGGGAATGCTGGGATAATGGCCTTTTTTAAATTTGCACTGACAGCATCTTTTAGAGCTTTCATGTCAAATAAGATCAGTTTTCTATGCTTCACTATTGTCTTGGAAAATCTGTCTTCAGTAGTTGCTTTCTTAAAAGATCTCATGCCCAGCTTCTATGAGCTTTGTGTAGTTTGCCTATCAAAAGAGATATGTTTACACCTTCCATGCATGTGTTAAAGCTATCAGGTTACAAAGCAGAGTGGCTGATGCAGTTCAGTCCTTCCTACTAATATGCACAAAAAATGCATCTATGGTAATTACATGGACTGCCTGGAACAATGCATTCCAACATCCTGTAACATAAATAAGGAAGGTGGGGCCAGCTGACATTAAACAATATGTTTGCCAGCAATCCTGATCTCCACTATATATATCCTTTCTGTTACACAGTCTCAGTCTGGCAGCGCTGAACCTGTTGCTGCATTAGCCGAGTTGTATTTTGCTGGATAGGGAAGGAGGCTTGTCTGCTGTCTGGTAGGAGGGCTTTGTCTCTCTCTCTCTCTCTCTCTCTTTCTCTCTCTCTCTCTCTCTCTCTGTGTCTTTTTTTTTCACTCTGTCTCTCACACTCTCGCTTGCTCTTTTTCTCTCTCTCCCTCTCTCTTCCTCTCCCTTTCCCGTCTCTGTGGTTTGTAAGGTAGGTTGCAGTGTGTGTATATACACAACATCAAGAGCAGGAAAATGGACTCATTAGGGAGACAGGCAGTCATTACCATTCACACTGCACTTCCAGGGAGACAGCGACTATGAGGAGACAGACTGAGGACTGGGGAGCAAGGTAGGCCAGCCAACTTTTATAAAAAAATGAAAAGAAAGAAAAAGAGAGAGAAATTTCCTTTCTCCCCCTTAACACCCCTTTATTTTTGATACTCCTCTGTTAGATCATCTCGTGTTGCTTTTTTGTTTATATTTTAGTGATGTAAGTTTGCGAGACCTGTTAGTGGGCTTAGATTTTGGAACATATATATAGGCCTGCTTCTCCATAAATGTATGCCCCCTTCTCACTTATTCAAAGATATGCTTTTTTTATAATTCACTTTAATTACTTTTTATTTTAAATCAGTGAAGGAAACAAATATGTTTGTTTTTCCAACACTAGTTCCAAGTAAATCATTATCTTTCACTCCTTTAAAACAACCTTCTCCGTATGTTGGTGGGTTTCTGCTCCCCCCTCCACTTTCTGTTTATGCTGTTCCATCTGTCTGTCCATATATCATATACTTCTTGTTTACTGTTGCATGTTTTTGGAGGGTTTTTTTTTCTTAGTATTTGTAAATGAGTTTTACTGTAATGCCGGCAACCAGTGATTACAGTGACTGCTCTTTGTTTGGTGTATGTAAGTTTAAAGTCCATATTTACTATATATAAAAACAAATTTCAACCTGGTATGTAGGCTTTACTATTCAGAAAGGTTTTTTAAAGAAATAAAATAAAATAAAATTCATATTTTGGGATTGAATGCATTGTTGTATATGTATTTCTCTCTGATGATATGTTTAAAAATACATTACTTTCAATTTGCTATATAGAAAAAAGATCCCTGATTTTGCTTATTTATTATATTAAAGAGAATGTAAGAATTCAAACTTTTAAAAGGGGAGCTACGAACCTTGGTTTCTTCCTTCCCAGCCCCTCCTTAATACACAGAACTCTTCTCAGCTGATTCTCTCCCTTCTAGCCTTCACTGTGTGTTTTGATCTCTATTACTGAAGAGAAGGGATACCTTTTATACTGTCCCAATATATCTTATATAATTTTAAAAACTCATCTGCTAAATTGCATATTCTGCAGCGTTGAAGATGGTTGTAAGTTTATTTTTATTCTACCAAAAAAAGATGAAGTATGTGTATACCCTATTGAAATTTTTTTTGAGCAGCTTTTCATATGAACTTCTGCCCCCTCCTGTTTTAAGTCTGTTTAAACTGAACCATTTAATGGCCTTTTAAGCCTGAATTTGTGTCAGGGCTGCCACAGAATAAAACTTCTACTCTCCTGGTTCTTTAAAAAAATGAAAAAAACTATAAGGGGATTGTGCAAAATATTCTGAAAAACCATGAGTAATTACTATTTTTTGGAAAATAAATGTTAATCAGTAGAAGTTAAGTTTTAATATTTAGTATTTTTAATTTGAGTGTGCTTATATTTAAATGAAGTGAAAAACCCCTTATTTTTCAACAGTGATAATCCATTAAAAACAAAACTAAATAAAAAGAGATTTTATATTTTTAATTGTATTAGGCCTTTCTTGATATCACAGGCCTGAAAGCTAACTCAGCTTTATAATGGGCTTTATTTCCATCATGCATATACTTTTTTTTTCAAAATAAGTGCTTGATGTTCTTTTTAAAAAAAGCTCTGCTAGGTTTGAGGGGAAAAAGTAGACAAACTGCTCACCTTTACTGAGATTGCGGCTACTTCTAGGATGACAAATAATCCAGAATGTTTCTTGGAAAACAGAGATCCTTTTTGCTTTGATATAAGCTTAGAGGGAGTTTTTGCTGTCTTACTCCATTTAGATTAAATGTTTTAGGACTGACATTATTGGTAAAATTCTATAGCATCTGCCATCCCCATAATATATTACTTGATATTGTAATACAACATGACCTTGCAACCTTATTCTTCCTATACTTTATGAGCACATCAACAGTTGCCTACAAATATTCCTCAGTTGAAGTATATATTAACTAGGTTATATATACATGTGTAATTATACTCTGAATTTCAAATCTTATAGTGTTGATCAGATATTATAAGTTATTACGAGAGCTCTGATGCACTTATTTAGTGTTGTTGAAGTTAGACCACTTGGTAAGTTTTAGCAGTGATTGGGAGCCATTTATCTCAATAGCAAAATGTAATTTAACCAATATTGGTATATCTACTATTTGGGTTTAGTTTTTTACTTGTAGGGATTCTCGTGTTTAATTTTTTTATTGCTATATATAATAAATGCCAAATGAACTATCTTTTATAACCCAATAAAAAGTAAAATATATTATTTTAATGCAGGTGATGGATAAGGAATATATTTCATTACAGAAATCAAAGTTGTATTTGAAAATGTTAAAAAAATTTCAGTTATAAAATTAAAAAAAACTTGCCATTATAAAAAGTGAATTTGCCAATAAAATATTGACATTTTTATCCAAAACAATATTCCAAAAATTGTAATCAGAGAATTGGATGGTGAAGAACTTGCAGGAATTGCTAAATGCTTTAATTAGGGAGGGTAGAGGCACTTTTGTAAAGGATTGGAAATTCTTTATAATCTTTATGCTGAAAATAGATAAAAATGAACGGAGGATTTAGAAGGGGAAATGGTTTCAGATACCTATACTTGCTTTAAAGATTATGAGTTGCTTTTTTAAAATATTTTTTCTTTTTTTCGCTTGTTATTGTTTTTAACATTGTTTTTAATGTATTTTTTCTATATGTTTATCCTTTAACTTTGTAAAAGACTTCTCTACAGTTGTTTTATATATATTTTTATTAACAGATATGTTAAGTTTGATAATTTACACAAATGAAGAATGTTTTGTTACAAGCAGTATAGCAGTAACTCAAAATAACCAAGTTGGGTATTATGAATTATGCACCTAGAAACTCTTTGAAGTCCCTTTCTATATTAGAGTAGAGCATCCTATGGTACGATTGGTTCAGATACAGCATGTTTTATTTTAGCATTGGAACTGACAGTTATCTAACACACCCACATGAGGAAGTGCTCTGAAGTAGTTATTTCATGCCTTGCCATGCCCTCTAGCTAAAATAATTTGGATTTGCTGATTATGTGTATGTGTATGTATATGTGTATGCGTATGTATAGTTATATGTATATGCTTATGTACATGTATATGTGTATATTCATATTCACATTCACATTCTTCTTAAATTTGAGAGTTTGGTTACTGTGTATTTTCTAGTAAAGTCAGACTATAGAGATGCCAAATGGTAAGACATAGTCAACAACAACAACAAAAATTCAGGAAATTTTGGCTGAATTTGGCCAAAATACAGTTTATTGGCATCACGGGACTTTGATTACTGTTTTAGAAAAAATAAAGCGTGTTTATTTTGATGGAGTTGATTGTTTTGAACTTTTTTGGAATGGCTCTATAAAATTACTGCAAATATTATAATGTCTTTCATATTTATATCCCCTTTCAGCTTTAACTTCCAAGTAAATAGCTGTGCAACAGTAATAAAAATGGGTCTGTTAGCATTTTAAATCACTTTAAAATAACTTTTCCACATCTCCATTCCTTAAGGTATTACAGTTTGCAAGAATGGTTTTAAGCAACATTTTGTCTATAATAAAATATATTTAAATGACCTGTCTTGATGAATGTTATACTTATATGATGATATAGAATTATTATATATTGTAACAAAGATATTCCAATGCTAAGGAGCTTCAGCATATGAATAATTCATATTTTATACACAATTATTCAGTTGTTTTTTGAAAAGTAAACATTTTTGTTATTTTAAAAATATTTAATTGGAGACTATTTTCTTGTAACTAGCAAGTTTTCTCCCTGTGTAGACTTGGCAGTAAAGCTGCTGCAGCTAGAGAGAAAGAATAGTAACAAAAGTGAAACTGATTCCAGCTAAAATGCTTATCCAGCTCAAGCAGTAACAGATTAAACAAATGAACACAGTTTTAAAAAAGTATTTCATCACTAATAAACTAAAGTTTTCTTGGAGAGCTGTGTTGCCGAAGTAAATTGTTTATGCCATGTTTTACCAATTTTGTATCAGGAAAAATTTTTTTTTTGGGCCAGATTGCAATGTGCATGAGTATTTTGTTACTTAAAATTTTGAAGATTCATAGTAATATGAAATCAATATAGTACCGCTGCAAACGTCAATATCAATAACAAGATGAGTATAAATGAACTATGCCACAAACTGTATTTTTCGATGCAGCTGTGCCTTGGTCAACTGATAGGAATTGGTTTTTTAAAATCAGGATTCAGACTAAAGTGAAGAATTTTGTGGAACCAATTTTAACTATAAATTTGGTTTAGAATAGATATAGCAATAAAAAGAATGGCTATTTCTAAATTTCATTAAGCACAATTATGAATGACATCTAACCTGGTGCCTTTGGTATGGGTTACTTCAAAATATAATTATACTAGTCTGTATGACACTGAAATAGGCTCCTATGAATTATCTTTCATCTAGATTGCATTCAAGAATGAGACTAGAATGGGGGGGGGGAGGAGATTCTGTTTTATGAGTTCTGTCATTTTTATTTTGGGTTGGTTGTCACATAAATGTTAGCCATGTTTCTTTAAAAAAAGGGAAGCTTGTTTTGTTGCTTTTACCTTTGTTATTTTCAATTCTGTAATACTATGTTTTATGTTCTAATAGTACTTTATTGCAGTGTGTATGTCTGAAAATGTGATGAAATGGGTTTTTACCTTTGCCTCTTGATTTCTATTCACAATTTAATTTAAGTTTTGGAAAATCATATGCTGTAATTTTCTTTAAACTGTAAACCCTGTAAGACTGAATTCAATATAATAAGGAATTAATTTCATATTTACTATAGTTGCTAATCTGAAACAAAACAAGCCAGATTATGATTTAGCATATGAAGAACTAGGCCGCAATATTAAATCATAATGTAGTTTATTGATTTGATTTAGCATACAGGTAGTCCTTGACTTACGACCACAATTGAACCTAAAATTTCTGTTGCTAAGCAAGACAGTTGTTAAGTGAGTTTTGGCCATTTTACGAACTGTCTTGCTACATGGCACAGGACAGCATATTTATAGGACCGCCTTCTACCACATACCTCCCTGCGACTGGTTAGATCCCACAAGGTTGGCCTACTCCAGGTCCCATCCACCAGACAATGTCGGCTGACGGGCCCGAGAGCGAGGGCCTTCTCTGTGGTGGCTCCGGCTCTCTGGAACCAGCTTCCCCCAGAGGTTCGTATTATCCCCACCTTACTGGCCTTCAGGAAAGCTGTTAAGACCTGGCTCTTCCGACAGGCCTGGGACAGTTGAGCCTATAAAACATCTACGGGGGTCGTCCCATGAATGTTTGAGTGTTTGATTTATTTTAATTTGGGGTTTTTTTTAATCATGTAATTTTGTATTGTACGATTATTATGATTGGAAGCCGTCCAGAGTCCCCTGGGAGTTGGGCGGCATATAAATTACAATAAATAAATAAATAAAATTATTAAATGAATTACTGCAGTTGTTAATTTTGTAAAGTGAATCTGGCTTTCCCATTTACTTTGTCAGAAAGTCACAAAAGGTGATCCCATAACCCCACGACATGACATTTCACCAGTAACAAATATTAGCCAGTTGCCAAGTGTCTGAATTTAGATCACATTACCATGTGGATGCTGCAACAATTGTA
Organism: Imantodes cenchoa; assembly: GCA_027560375.1. Classification (NCBI taxonomy): domain Eukaryota; kingdom Metazoa; phylum Chordata; class Lepidosauria; order Squamata; family Dipsadidae; genus Imantodes; species Imantodes cenchoa. The sequence goes on along the minus strand of JANHGD010004628.1, from coordinate 42,152 downwards.
AGTGTGAAAAAGGGTCATAAGTCACTTTTTGCAGTGATGTTGTAACTTCTAACAGTCACTAAATGAAAAGTAAGTCAAGTACTATATGTATTATGGGATTACTACTATTGCAATGAATTACTTAATCATGCTTAAAGGATTAACATGTGTGAAGATAGTATATAGTATCTAATTTAACTAGTAAATTTAAATGAGTGATTCAATCTCTGGAACATAATTTTGTAATAGTATAGTTGTAGGGTTTATCCTTCTGTAAATTCCTACCTTCATTCAAAATCTCCCTCTGCTTTTTTCCTTCATATAATGAGTTTCTGTTCTTATAAGTTAGTGTTAATTATGACTATAGTCAGATAATAGGATTCCCCAAACATGGTGTCAAATCATTTGAGGCAACTATAATTGGCTTGTATGCATTATAGTTAGTACTATTAACATGAAACCTTGTTTATAGAATACCCTGCAATCAAATAGGAATTTGACAAAATGAGAAGGAATAAGCTTCCATGCTTTAGAAATTGGGACTTTATAGCTGAATAAAAAGAATATATCACTGGAATCATATGTTTGTTTTGGATATATACTAAGGCTAGTCATGATGACATACATCTGTGACAGAAAATTATTTGCATTCTAGTCAATATAGAGTGTTTTTTTTATTGTTTTCCCTCAAATTGTAGTTTTTCTACATTTTACATGGAGTAAAAGGTATCTTAACTTTTCATGAATGAATATTACAACGTTTGTTTACAAAGAATTATTTTGGTCTGATGTTATATACATATGATTTCAGATCTCTATATCTACCTACCTACCTACCTACATACATACATACCATCTGTCCTATCCATCCATCCATCCATCCATCTATCTGTCTTTAAAATTATATGGCTGGCCATCTCACATCAAATGACTCTGGGCAGCACACAATTAAATCTATTAAAGCACCACAAAAACCGATTATAAGCAATTTAAACATAGATAAAAATAAAACCACAAATGCTAGAAAATGCATAATACATATGGGGTCCCTATTGCCAGGGAGTCTCCAGATTTGTTGGGGGAAAAACATGTTTTAAGGGCTTTCCGAAAAGTAATAAAGATCGGGGCTAAACTTATGTTGGGACGGATAATGTTCCAGAGGGCAGGTGCCACAGAAGAAAAGGTTCACCTTCTAGGTCCCATCAAATCTTTCTCACGTTTCTCAGATGAGGACCCACACATGTTTCTCCTGCCAAATTTGATGGGACAAGTAGATATAATCATGAAGAGCTGGTCCCTCAGATAATTTGATTCCATGCCATCTAAGATTTTTAAGGTCAGAACCAGCACCTTGAATCATATCCAGAAACAAGCTGGCTAATAAATACATGCAATGTGTGTCATCTTTTGAGCACATATAACTTTGTTGCTGAATTTTGCACCACTTGAAGGTTCTGTGTATTCTTAAGGCTAGCCCCATGTAGAGGCATTACAATAGTCTATACAGGAGTTGACGGGCATGAGTTGAACTGTGAGCAGAGCTTTATGATCCAGGAAGTGGTGCAGTTGGCATACAACACAAAGTTGTGCAAAGGCCTTCCTGGCAGTGACTGCAACCTGCTCCTTGAGCAGAGTTATAACTCCAGAAGGATCCCTCTACTACCGGCCAGGTCTGTCTGGGGCAGTGCCATCCCATCCAGTACCAAAGATAGTAAAGTCCCAGATCTGGAAAACCTTAACCCAAAGCCATTCGGTCTCTCTAGAGTTCAGTTGAAGCATATTATTCCCTGCATTCCAAGATAGGATATCCATAGTTTAATTCACTTGGGAGAGAAAAATATAGAATATCATTAGCATAGTGATGGTTTGTTTGTTTGTTTGTCTATCCGTCTATCCATCCATCCATCCATCCATCCATCCATCCATCCATCCAGTCACTGAGATTTATATTGCCCCCTATTCTCACATGGCGACTCAAGGTGGCTTACAAGAATATAAAAATCTCATATAAAAACAATAAAACTAATAAATCAATAAAATAATGATTTGGATGATTTTGCTCAGTGGTTTCATGTAGATGTTAAACAAGAATGGAAAGAGCACCAAACCTGCTATACCCAATAGTAAGGCTCAGAGGCAGGATACTCATTCCTGATCAACACTGACTGAGTAGGGAAGACAAACAACACAATACTGTGCTACCCATTCCCAATCATTGGAGCTGATCTAGAAGGATACTATGGTTGATTGTATCGAATGCTGCAAAAAGGTCAAGTAGAACAGGATGGCTGAACTACCCCCATGCTGTTCCAGCCAGAGATAATAAAAAAGTGTGACCAGTGCCACTTCTGTCCCATGTTCAGTCATGAATCCTGACGAATTCAAATAATCCACTTCATCTAAGGTGTGCTGAAGTTACTGTGAAGTCACGTTTTCCACAGCCTTTCCCCCAAAAGGGAGATTAAACACTGAGCAAAAGTTGTCTAGTATGGTGGAATTTGGTAACGGTTTCTTGAGAAGAGGGTGAACCAACACCTCCTTAAGAAATGAAGGAACCAACTGATCTCTCAAGGATGAATTAATTACTACCAGAATTCAGCCACGTATGCCCCTCCTTGATGGTCATAGATCTAAGGACCAGGTGACTGAGATGAACTCAGAGTCATAAGGGTTTACTTCCTATGGCCTATGAACTGTTCTCATATAATAGGGCAAAACTCTGTCTCAGCCATCTCCACTGGACCTGTAACTCAGGACAAATTCAAGTGATTTTTGGTTAGCAGTCACTCTAAAATGTTTTCTGCCTGGCTTTGCAGATGAATGTACAAATTCCCTTGTCTCAAAGGGCATAGGTAATATGAAACAAGGCTGCTTGACTCTAGATGCACAAAGTGAGTGGAAATATTGTAGCTTTGTAGCCCTTATTGTCCAAATGTAGGCCTTGATAGCAATTCTTACCATTACAGAATTCAGTGCAGTTCATCCTTCATTGACTTCCATCTATTCTGTAGATGTCTCTTCTCCCATTTCATTTCTCTTAGCTCCTTTGTAAACCATGGAGAGCAACAGGATCCATGGGGAAGGTGAGGTTGCATGGGTTGCAGTCTGATTCAAGGCCACAGATGCCCTCTCTTTCCAATAAGAAACTAATGCCTTTGTCAGATGATACAGTAGACTCTCAGGAACAACCCATGGCTCTCTCCAGAACCCTTTGTAGATCTATCAGTCAGTGGTGGTGGACCAATCTAATTGGGATAGGGGACAGTCCAGAGGATCTTGTGGTTACTGAAGCATGATCTGATTATGAGAAGGGAGTCACAGATAGCTCCCAAATTTTGTACTAATATGTAATTAATATAATTTGAATAGAGAAAGAAATTTTAAGTCCAGTTCCTTGCTTGTCAGAATTGCCAAGATGTAACGCACCCATTTTTCCTCTTTATTCTTCATAGCATCTTAAAACAGTATTTAATTATAGACTTGTAATGAAGCCTAATATTACACTTAAATATAAACATATTGCAGTATATTAGAACTGTAATATGCTGTGTTAAAGTAAAATATTTGTATATGATTACTATGAGAAAACTTAAATGTATTCTGCAAATACATTTGCTTTTGGGATAGTTCTCCCAATCCGTTGCTGCCTTGGGTAATAGTCTCATAATTTATATATTTTATATGTTTTAAACGCTCTCACCTCTGGTTGGTAACTCCTTTTTAGGACCAAGATAATTCTTGAATGGTTATGTTGTTGTAGTCATGGCAGATATTAAAGGGTGAAAATGTGGAAGAATGATGAGGAAATTTATGTTCTGGATTTGATTTGTAATGCCAACTGCATTGAATTCAGTAGACTTTACTTTCAAATGCTTAATATTGTATTGTGAATCCTTTTGGGGGAATACTTACTTTTTACTTTGGAGGTATTTGTATAGCATAAATAGTGATTATATAAGTATTTGTTGATCATTTTTCATATTAATATTGGACTATTGGACTGTGATTCTGACTGATTTGATGATAGAAACATCATCTATGGATAATGTAACCCAAGGATGGAAAACCCCAGTGTGACCTCTAGACATTGAAATGATTATCAATTTAAATCTCCTCTTTAACTAATTCCTCTTTAAATAAAAAAAAGTTGAGGCCTGTTAGTGTCACTGTATCACTGTTTATAGACTCTGCAATCCCCAGAGGTCAAAATAATCAATGAAAAATTCAGCCTCCCATTTGCCACAACGCTACCAAAATATGTGATTTGGGTGCTGGGGTGCCTGGCTCATAATCACGATTTATCAGAAAGATGTAGCAATGTCAATAATGTTACACTTTCTTTGCCAGCTTTCCACAAGCAAAGTCAATGGGAAACTTGGCAAGGAAAGTCACAAGCTTCCCCAGTATGATGCTTTTACCTGGAGTCTGTGCCAACCTTTCCCAACCTCCAACCTCCCTTGAGTTGCGTGCAGCTGCACTGGACCTCCCAAACATTTCAAGCCTCCCTAAACTTACACGTTTACTGTTCCAGGCCTCCCAAGACTTATCTGACCTCCTTCAACTCACAAGCGGTCCGCATCAAGTCTCCCAGTGCTCCCCTTGGCCTCTCTTTATGCCTCCTGGCCTCCTTGTCTCATGCAGAGTTAGCTCTTATTTATAGAGGAAACATTCTATACCTTTTGTGGAAAACTCTTTCTTTCAAAATGAAATTTTGATGCTGTTTTAAAAGTAAATTTTTACATGCTCAAGATACCAAATTTTAAGTACTGGTATTTTAAAAATAAATCTATATTGTCATATTTCCCCCCTAAAATAGTATTAATTGCAAAATAAAGGAGAATTGTGATTTTTTTTTAAATGCTTTTTAAAGTGACTTATGGCAGTGGTTTAACCCCAAGCTGCCAAATGCCTATATGCAGGAAAAAGCTGAGGAGATTGCTATGGTTGCTATATGTGTGAGTATTGATGCAGCGTTCTATAATTGGAAGCTATGATCTGGAGGAGGACAGTGTGAATGAGGACGAGATTGAGGAAGAAGTTAGAAGAAGTTAGATCAAGGTTAGAATAGAAGAACATATGGCAGGACATGGGAGGCTGTTCACGGAGTTGACATTGGGAACGTCAACACTATGACCTGGGAATGGATATTATCATTCAACCTTTTCCTTGGTTCCTGTCTTGTATAGTTATCTGGTCCGAGCCTATAACTTTGAAGAAATGGAAATTTCCAGACTTGAAATTTTGGGCTTAGACAGCCTAGAACTTCGCCGTCTTCGAACAGACCTAAATGTAGTTCACAGAATCATCTACCACAAAGTCCTACCTGTCAATGATTACTTCAGCTTCAACCACAACAATACACGAGCAAACAATCGTTTCAAACTTAATGTAAA
>JANHGD010004625.1:275089-285987 GCA_027560375.1 Imantodes cenchoa | reverse complement strand
TACGGCCAAATTGACAGGGAAGCCTTAGCGGCAGTGGCTGGGGTCAAGCGATTTCACGAATATCTATATGGTCGATCATTCGAGCTAGTCACTGATCACCAGCCCTTATTAGGGCTACTCGCCGGAAACAAACCCACACCAGATGCAATGCCACCTCGGATGCTGTGGTGGTCCCAATTCCTATCTGCGTATGCATACAAGCTAGCTAATTGGCCCGGCAAGTCAATGGGTAACGCAGACGCCTTGAGCCGTTGCCCTTTGCTGGACCACTCCGGGTGTCCTTATAGACCTGGTGGGCACAGGCCTAATTACAGCGGCGGATATTGCAGCAGAAACCGAGAAAGACCAAGATTTCCGGACAATTTTAGACTGGGTGAAGAGGGTGTGGCCACAGGGGCCGTTTGCACCCAACCTCTTACCATTTGCTAGGAGGCAACCTGAAATAGCAGCACAGGGGGAGTGTTTACTATGGGGGGAGAGGGTCCTTGCTCCTCTGTCGCTTCGAGAGGAAATACTAAGGGAATTGCATGAGGGTCACCCAGGGATTGTGAGAATGAAAGCTTTAACTAGGAGTTACGTATGGTGGCCAAATTTAGATAAAGAGATAGAAGAGTGGGTAGCCGGGTGTCCCCTGTGCCAAAAATCCAGGGCAGCCCCCCAAAAGCCTTCATATAGGATTGGGAACAGCCCAGGGGCCCATGGTCTCGCATTCACATAGATTTTGCGGGGCCATTCCATGGGCAGACATTCCTAATACTAATCGACGCTTATTCAAAATGGTTAGAAGTAGTCATTATGCAGTCCACAACAACTGAAGCTGTCATAAGGGCACTTCGCAAAATATTCACAACACACGGGTTTCCAGATACCCTGGTGTCAGACAATGGACCACAACTAACGTCCATGGAATTCGAGGGTTACCTGGCTGGGCAGGGGATCAAACATACCCTGATTGCGCCTTTTAAGCCCAGCAGTAATGGATTAGCTGAAAGGGCCGTAAGGGCTACAAAGGAGGCTTTAAGCAGGTTAGGCCCAGGGGACTGGCAGGCAAGAATTGATACCTTCCTGCTAGCACAACACATAACCCCTTCTGCTAGCACCGGGAAAAGCCCAGCGGAGCTCCTCATGGGAAGGAAACTCCGTTCAAAATTGGACAGATTGCACCCACGTTATAGCTCACATAATACGGCCCACCACGAGGCCATCCGGTTGTTCCCAATAAAGGCAGCCGTTTATGCCAGAAATTATGCTTCAGGGCCCAAATGGCTACCAGGAGAAGTCCTAGGTAGCACAGGGCCGAAATCCTACATAATTGGGCTGGGGGATGGCCACCAATGGCGACGTCACATTGACCAACTCAGGGACTGCCACCCCCCAAACGCCGATTGGCAAGACCCCCCTAACGCTCAAAATGTCATCCCTACAGGTTGCCCTAGACCACTGAGGCACGAACACTTAGCTTGGGATGTCACAGCGCCCCCAAGCGACATCGAAGACTCCAGCGGCGACAATTCCAGAACTCCTCCCGAAAGTTTCCAGCAAATTCCACAGAGGGAGCCAGAGAGAGAGAAAACACGTCCTCTCCGGCTCAACCTAGCAGACAGAATGAGCTGCGCAGGTCAAGTAGGCCACGTATTTAAATGATTACATATGCTAACCTAAGGGGGGAGGGATGTTAAGTATTGTGGTGCTGGAGTGAAGTTTTCACTCCAGTCCAACCAAGCAGGCTCCTCCTTATTGGTCGGACTGAAAAGGTTGCTGATTGGCTCCCGGTTTAAAGGGTGCCTATTTAAACTGGTGTCAAGCCGCAGTTTGACCAGAGCTGTATTTTCACTACAATAAAGAGCTGAAGCCACTACTAGCCAGCCGCCTCTTCTTTTCTCGCACAGAACTTAACAGTATCCATTTTAGATCTTGTGATATGGTAGTGGTAGAACCTAGAAATTTGAAGGTCTCTACTGCTGATGCTGTGTTGTCTAGTATTGTAAGAGGTAGAAGTATGGGCGGGTTTCTCCTAAAGTCTACCACTATTTCTACGATTTTGAGTGTATTCAGTTCCAGATTGTTTTGGTCGCACCACAAGGTTAGTTGTTCAATCTCCCATCTGTATGCGGATTCATCATTGTCTCAAATGAGGCCAATCACTGTTGTGTCATCTGCGAACTTCAGTAGTTTAGCAGATGGATCGTTAGAGATGCGGTCATTGTGATAGAGAGAGAAGAGAAGTGAAGAGAGCACACAGCCTTGGGGGGGCTCCCTGTGCTAATTGTACAGGTGTCTGATATGATTCTGCTTAGCTTCATCTGCTGCTTCCTGTTTGTTAGGAAGCTTGTGATCCACTTACAAGTGTGTTCAGGTACCGTTAGCTGGTTCAGCTTAGTTAGAAGAATGTCTGGAATGATGGTATTGAATGCTGAACTAAAATCTACAAAGAGGACCCTTGCGTAGGTCTTTGGAGATTCAAGATGTTGTAGGATGTAGTGCAGAGCCATCATCTATCTATCTATTTGCTCGGTATGCAAATTGCAGGGGGTCTAACAGTGGATCCGTGATGGTTTTCAAGTGGAACATCACTAGCCTTTTTTCATAATTACAGATGTTAGAGCAACTGGTCTGTAGTCATTCAGATCCTTGATGGAGGGCTTCTTCAGCACTGGGATGATTCTGGAGCATTTGAAGCAAAAAGGAACATGGCATATCTCTAGTGATCTGTTGAAGATTTGGGTGAAGATGGGGCCAATTGATCAGCACAGATCTTTAAGCAAGGAGTTATCTTGAATGGGCCTGGTGCTTTTCCTGGCTTCTGTCTGTGAAATAGATCTTGCACTTCCTTTTTTGTGATCACCAGGGTTTGTGAACCCAATGGGATGGGGTCAGTTGTAGGAGGTTTGGCTGTTGTTGGCGTGTCTGGGATGGAGGTTGTAGAGATAGGTGGCTGTAGTTTCCTTTCAAACCTGCAGTAGAACACCTTCAGATCATCTGCCAGTTGCTGATGACCTGAACAAACAGAACGAAGAAAAATAAGAAAGGCAAATGTATAGAAATGTGAAAATAGAAGCTTTCTTTTCAGTAAATATAATTACAAAATTCTCCAGAGTTCTCAGTTCTCTATATGGGAACATGAATCAGCTTCTTAAATAAAATAGGAAATGACCGATCCAGACAACATGGTAGATTTCTTTTATTACAATTTTTAAAACATCCTAATTCCAAACTTTAAGCTTGGTAATTGCCTATCATTTCAACATTATAGTGTGGGATTGGTAGGGGGAGCAGATCATGAGGTTAACATGTCTACCAAACTGAACCTTGTGTCACAAAAAATTGTTATAATAAATACTTAAGTTTTTGAAGTAGGAACACACAACTAGTAGCTTAAGACATTGCATGTTGTCAAGGATTGTACCGTATTTCATTGGGCAAGTCAAAAACTACATTCCAAAAATGGGTATGAGCAAACATGGGTGGAGCCTATTCTTTTTCAACTGTTATTCATACAATACAGTACTTACAAAATCCTCTTCTCTCCCTCACAAAAATGGCTACAGCTTTTTTTGCATTTGTAAAAGGTCCGTGAGGAACTTGGCATTACAGCTGCTCTTTGATAAAATACTGGACTTGTGTTTTCTCTTAAGAGCCAGCAAGCTACAGAATTGATAAAACCCCAAGCACTTTATGTTTATTTTGTTCGGTTTTAGGGGACAAAATGATTAAAGTGCTGGCTTGCAACTCAGGAGACTGAGTTCTAGTTAGCCTTATGCATGAAAAATCAGCTGGGTGACTTTGGGCCAGTCGATCACTCCCTCAATGCAACTGATCTCACAGGGTTGTTGCGGGGAAATTAGGAGTATTGGTGCGTTCACCAGCTTGAATTGTGTATGAAAAAGTGCGGAATCAATATTTTTTAAAAAAATGAATATCCTTTCCACACTTAAAAAAAACAGTCTATAAATAAGGGTATTTGGGTATGTGATCAAATCTCAAAACAGGTCTAAAATATTACACCCACTCAGTTTGAGGAGCTGCCTAAACCGGTGGTTCAGTCTTGCTGCATCACATTGGGCAAGAAAGTGCATGGCACGCGGCTCGTTTTTACATGACTACTTAAAAGCTGAACACGGAAGGTTTTTAATCCGTACGATCGTTTGCGTGGTTAGAGAAAGTGAATGGAGAACCAAGCGGCAGCAGCAGCAGCATCTTAGTCCTTGCACAAGCCAGCCACTTCCGAGAACTACACTTCCCAAGATTCTTCGAGAAAAAAAATGGCAACAATCTGAGCAATCGGTACGAAAGGTCAGAGGCGCAACTTTCATCCATTACACAAGGAAATGGCAGATTACATAATTACCCGTTGAAACATGTATTTAAATCTAGGCAAAACAGAGCAAGCGTCAACCTGTTTCCCCGAGCAGGGCTACCACCCAGGCATCTGCCTGCCTAAGCTAAGATCACCGTAAGCAATGAAGCCTAGGCATAAACGCGCGCTGCGTCGCTCTGCAGCGGTAACTAAAAGAAGGGCGCAGGAATGGAGAAGATGACGTTGCAGAATACAGAATACCAGTAATTTATTTATTTAATTTGTCAAACATGTACAAGATAGCAGGTATTGGTATAAACATAAACATAAGCGAAGTAGATACAGGAAAATTAGGCAATAGGATAGTAAGACAGGGACGGTAGGCACAATGGTGGGCTTATGCACGCCCCTTACAGACCTCTTAGGATGGGGTGAGGTCGACTGTAGACAGTCTTAAGGTTAAGGTTTTTGGGGTTTGGGGAAGAAACCAGTGTCAGGTAATGCACTCCAGGCATTGATCACTCTGTTGCTGAAGTCGTATTTTCTGCAGTTAAAAGGGACCCTGGAGCTCTTCTAGTCCAACCCCCTCAAGCAGGAAATTATAGCGTCCCACACAAATGGCTGTCCAAACTCTTCCTTGGATTTGTTTCAGGGACAAGAGTGAAAGCACCGTGTTTTAAACCGATCAGAACACCTGGGCATCTAATCGGGGTTGCTAGAGTTTGGCTTTGGTCCCCGAAGTCCTCCTTACTTGCTGCTGAGTAAAAACATTTGTGAGGGTCTCGTGTCCTCGCGGGTTTAACAATTACCCTCCTTCTCTCCCGCCCCAAAAAAAGCCCCGCCAGGGAGGAAAAAAAAGCAAGAGGCGCTTAGAAAGCACGCCAGCCAGAATAAAATAGAATATAATTCTTTATTGGCCAAATGTGATTGGAAACACAAGGAATTTGTCTTGGTGCATATGCTCTCGGTGTACAAGGCGGAAAGAGGCGGTTAGTCTCTTTTTCGGTCTCTCTGGCAGCAGCTATGGCGCAAGTGCCCGCCAGGCTTGGGGAAATCTCTGCAGGGCGGCCGGGGAAGCGAGTCCCTTCGCGCTCGCGCCGTCGGCGTTGAAGCCCGGGCCACGAGGCCTCGCGCCATCCACACACACGCAGCCTCCGGAAGCGAGGCCGGGTTCCGCGGCCCGCTTTCCCGCCAGGCAAGCCCCGCCTCATCTCAGAGGCCAGCCGCGCTCTTTGGCCCCTCCCGCCGCCTTTTGGCAGGACTTGGCTGAGCCGCTCCGCCTTCCCTTCGCCAGTCGCGGAGCCTCCCTCTCTCCAGCTGCCGTCTGCAAACCGAGCTCGCCGCCCGCCCGCGTTCCTGTTTCTCCATGGAGGATTACCATAAGCCCGATCAGCAGAAGCTGCTGGCTCTGAAGGACACGGCTAATCGCCTTCGCATCAACTCCATCAAGGCCACCTCGGCTGCCGGCTCCGGGTGAGCCAAAGGGGGCTTGGGAGGGAGAGGCGAGGCTGCAAAGCGCAGGAGTGCGGCCAGGCGCACGACCTCCCTTCAAGGAGGCCTGGCATCGCAGATGCTGGCAGGGAGGGGAGGGGAGAATCTGGCACAGCGGGGAAACCCTGCAGACTTCGGTTGCACTCTCGTGTCCATCTCTCCCTCTCTTCCCACGTGCTGTGGAGAGGAGCCTTGCCCAGCTCTTGCACAAGAGTTGGGAGCACCGTTCAAAATACAGGAAGAGTCGGGCGGGAGAAAAGGTGGTGGTGAAGAAAGCCTATTTTACCTTTCGATCATCCTCCAGGTCCCCATCGGAGTACCACTCTGCCTAGCGAAATATTCCGTGCCATCATCCTGCTGTCAAAACAGATGCAGAGTGGTTCTTTTCCTTCCTTCCTTCCTTCCTTCCTTCCTTCCTTCCTTCCTTCCTTCCTTCCTTCCTTCCCACCATTCCCATTCCTAGCACATCAAACGAATCCAACTTCTGAAACCAGTAACACTAAGGTTTTTGTCTCTGACAAAAGTGCCATTATGCACAATTGCCTCACAACTTATGCAAAACCTTCCCTTCCCCCTTACATCTAGATTGCTGGGTGTTGATGTATGAAGGAAACATTGCCATCTTTTGAATTCATCTGCCATCATGGAACTTTAGAGTTAACCCAGAAATTGTTAAATATTAATGCAAAAAAACAAAACAAAACCCGTACTCGGTCCCTTCAACTGTTCTTTTGCCCTTAAAATGAATATCTCTGGTTGTAATCTGCCAATGCTGTCATGATTTTTTTAGTGGGATATTTCTCCTAATAAATTAATCACCTTGCAGCATGGCCAAGTTACAGTGACTAAGATGAGAATTTAGGAGATTTTTGGATTGCACAAAAGTTTCAAGGCTACCCGTGGGGTAAAATAGTATTTTGAAATATAGTGTTGAAACAGACTTTTAAGTGTTGCTTGTGTTTCATAATAGCGGCAATGAAGAAACGTTGGTTGAGAACCTTATACTGTCAGTTTCAACTGTCACTTGCTGCAGTAGATGGTTTATTTGATTGTAAAAGCAGATGAGAAAGTTAGGTATAAACCAGAGTTGCAGATTAAACCTCTCATTTATTAATTACTTTGTGTTTGCTTGTGTGACAGAATGTCAGTAATGCAGAACTTTTACCCCCCCCCCCCCAAAAAAATCACTCCTGGAAAAGTAGAAAGCATGAAAAAGAAGCTCCAAAACAAAAAAAAAAAAACATCTTTACCTTCATTAGGTATAAGTTGAAACAAGATGCTTGACACTTTGAGGATTCTGTTACAATGTCTTAAGTATTTTCATAAACTCCTGGTGACTCTTAGCAATGGTTAGCAAGCTCTGTATAAATATGACTGTTTTAAAATGAAAATCTTATCGTGCTGTTAGAGTTTTTGTATTTTGTCATGTGATTATTTTTCATGTGGAAAAGTGGGAAGTATATTTTACACAGAAGAAATAAATAAGCAATTTAAGTTTTAATCACTTTGCATTTGATAAAGAAAGAGCTGCAAAGCGATGGATTGCAACGTCTTCATTCTTTCTGTCACAAATATGCATGCTGTATTAAAATACAGTGTTGGATACTGGCCCGTTTCTTCTGTGGACGGTATTACTTAACTTGTGAGAAGTAAGGTCAGTTACAGTGGAAAAATGAAGAAATAGGAAATTGCTCCCTCATGGTGAAGCAGAATTATGGTGCTGTTTTGGAGGAAGCTGTACTGTACTTCATACTGTTGATGTGTTGTTGCAATAGCTGTATCAAAATAGTATCCATTTTATTTTCTACAGCTAGACTTCCACAATTGTTAATGGGCTATGACAGGCTTGTAGTTTTTGTGCGATATATAGTTGGACTGAAGAGAGAAGGCTTTGGAAAAAGTTAAGAACTCCCTAGCTACACAGATATAGGAGTTTCAGGAAATTCTATGTGGCTAGCAGCACCTACTTTAACTGGGCGGGCGGGGAGGGGGGGAACCATGGATAAGGTATTAGCAGAGCCTCAGTGTTTTTGTCAAGCCCTTCTTGGTATGACATCATAGGCCGTCTCAATTGTTGCTTCCTTTGTCAGTGTCTGAAATGATGCCCACTTGTTGCTTATCATGGGTGTGCATCTTTAATCCAAGTTTGTGATGCATTCTTGTAAATACAAACTCTTATGAAAGTGCTGGCAACCTGCTGTATGCTTTCAGGTTATTTTTTATTTCCTTTGGCTATTTTTGTCTTTGCATAATTTCTCCTGCCTCTGGTGGATTTTTGCTTAGTCAACTGTGCGTGTTAAACAGGAATTTTAGTATGCAGCTCTGTTTGATTTGGGTGTGTTGAAAGTGCTTTTGTGTTAATGCAAACAGTTTGGGTATCCAAGAGCTAACATAATTTGATCTTTGAATGACTTGTTGTTTCAGAGAGTAAAAAGAACAATTAATTGATGGAGTATTTTAAAGGAAAAAAATTTATAAGATAATTTTTTTGGGGGGGGGAACCCTATCTTTTAAACATTTATGTTACATATAGAAATTGAACATGCATAAATCAGTTTTCATAAGAATTTGTGATTTATTACATTTAAAAACTTAGATCATACTTTATAAATTAAATTCCAGTGATAGGTGGAGTGTGAAATAAAATCCATTTATTCTAAGACATAGATTTTAAATACTTCAATTCATTCGGAAAACCTTGTACAAAATAATAAAAATTGCAAGTCTTTTTTTCTTTTTGTAACATCAGTTTTCCTGCAGTCAAATTCTAAACTGATATTTCAGTCCATTTCACTTAATGAGACTTGCATTTCTAATGATTAGAACTGTAAATGCGAACATTTATTTCCTAATGAGTAAATTAATTAGTTTTCAGTATTTATTTTTATTAAATCAGTTTATGGTGCTGTCATTTAAGTGTTAACAATATTATCGGTCTTCTACCAATGTAAATAAAAAAATTTATTGATCTAAATATAAATGACCAGAGCTAAAATAGTTACAACAGTGCAAAAGTGAACTGTACTATACAAAAGCCTGTGCCAGAATAAATATATAATTTTTAAAGAGTTGATTCTGGCCTTCGGTAGTGTCTGTCACTGATTTTTTTCCTGCAAGCTCTTTTAATCTGTCTTTCTTTCCTTCTACTTGTTCATCAATAGGTTTGTTAAAATCTTTTCCCACAAAGCAGCAGTTCTTTAGAGAGATGGTTAAGTATAACATTTATAAGATCTAAGAAATGGGCATTAAGCAAGCATGTTAGGATTATTTATTAACTGCCGTGTATAAATACACATACTAATTTGTGTTTATTTTTGTCTTAAATTGAATTTCTATTGTGCAAATACTTACCAAGAGATAGACACTAACCTTTATTTACCTCATGTGTTTTAAAAGTGTTTGCATGTATTTCAAAAATTAGTAGCATGTGTGATGCTTATAAGTGGATTAGTCTTAAGATGTAATATATAATTGATAGAATGATCACAAACATTTTACAGAGTTTTATTAATATCATGTAACTTATTTAAGATGAGTTAAATTTTTGTAGTGTTAAAATGCTAACAAGCAAAACAAATCATATATAATATAGTTATTCTATAAATAGGGTATTTTACCAAGGTAGTACAGAGCAATAGTTAAGTCCACCAGCTTATCTGCAGTTACACTGAATCATTACAGAAATGTATTGGCTTATTATATATGAAAACAAATAAATCTGCAATCTGCAGCATATCTTTCCAGGCAAATTTTTTGGAGAGATAGATTTTACCTGGAATAGACAGTTCTGAAGGTAATGAGGATCCAAGCCATGATAGGCTTCATATTAAAAAAAATATCTAGTTCGTGAATTGAACATAGAAGCCAACTGGCAACTAATGCGGCTTCTGCAAAATTGGTGTTCGCTGTATTTATTCTGTTTCTTTCCAGTCAGCATGTGGGCCATTGCATTTTTGTGTCAGCTGCAGTTTCCAAAATACCTTCAGGGACTGCCCGTGTAAATTGAATTGAGGTAATCCAAGCGAAAGATGATAAGGAAAGGCATTACTGTTGGCCAGTTCATGCAACAACTGGAGACATTTGTGGGGTTCACCTAAAACTATAAATGTAGAGCAATAAATACGTCAATGGTAATATTGTTTAAAATGAAGGTAGGTAGTGTGTAGAAAGTGAGAGAACATATTCTTACTGGATGTATTTTTTGCAAGTTTCTGCATGTTTTTCTTGGAAAGAAGCTTGAAAATTAAAAATTAAACAATACACACACACACACACACACACACACTGTAAATATACTGGTAGTTAGGGATTGTTATATTCTTTGTAAGAGAAGAGGATTACCCCAGTTAAAATAAATACAGAAAACGTTTATTTATTTATGTATTTTATTTATTTGTTTGTTTGTTTAATTTTTATACTGCCTTTATTACTTTATAAGAAGCTCAATGCAGTGAACATAAAAGATACTCCTCCCTCCTCCTATTTTCCCACAACAACTCTGTTTAACTAATGTAGGTTCAACTATTTATTAGGTAAATTTCATTAACACAGCAATTGCTGATTCTAATGGTGCTAAAAAAAGAATGGTCCTACTGTCTGTCCTGTTAGTAAAGGTAGTATTTAAATATACATTCCAGGTAAAATAAGACAGTCTGCATTCACTTAAGATAGCACCATTACATATATCATATGACATATTTTCCAGTAGAAGATTAGAAAATGGGCATGCTGGTGTTTCAGTTACGGAATGTTACTTGACAAGAAACTGCTGTTGTAAAATTTCATGTATTTTGACTTCCAGACACCCCACATCATGTTGCAGTGCTGCCGAAATTATGTCTGTGCTGTTTTTTCATACTATGAGGTATAAACCACAGGACCCCAGGCATCCCAGCAATGACCGCTTTATTCTCTCCAAGGTAAGAGCTAGAAATTTTTCGGCAGTATTTCCCCATTTTTCTAAATGAATGAATTTAGAATGAATATTCAATTTCTTAACATTAGTGGGAGAGAATAAATCCCACTGCAGAATTGTTATATAATGGTATAAAAATGGGGGGGGGGGGGAAATCTGTACTGATTTATGGATTTTTTTAAGCAAATTGTTATT
>JANHGD010004624.1:621290-631625 GCA_027560375.1 Imantodes cenchoa | reverse complement strand
CAAGTGGCTATGAAGGTGTCTATTGGAATGCCAAGAGCAGGAAATATGGACAAAACCATTGTCCATGCTGTTGCTTAGTAGCAGCAGGGGTGGGTTCCATTTAAATTCATCACCGGTTTACATTGCGATGTTTCGTGCGCGCATGCACGCTCAGCTCCTGCGCACGCATCCGCTCGTGCGATTTCACTTCCGCGCATGCTCAGAAGGTGGATTCAGCCTGAAACACAGCTGAGGAACTGATCAGCTGTGCTTTGGTTGAAGAAATAAAGGTCAGTACTAACCCGGGGGCATGCGGGAGGGCTTTTTTCAAAGCACAGAATGAGGAGAAGCCATCCAAACACAGCAAAATCGGCCGAAAATTCAGGAAAAAAAATGGTGGTGAGCACGGTCCGGCACATACAGAACTGGATCCGTGATGCCAAAATTACATCACCAGAGGGTTGCTAACGGTTCAGGCAATCTGGTCCGATCCAGGAGGAACCCACCCAAGTACCAGGCATGTTGCTTTTGCTCCTGGAAGTGGACATTTGACTATTAATAATTTCATTATTAATTTGACTGTATACTATCTGAATTAGCATCTTAAAGCTATTGTGTTTGGAATTATTATCACCTATAGAAACATTCTGTAGAAAATTTTTAATCCAGCCTTAGGCAGGAAAACCAGCTGGGTGCTTTTGAGCCAGTCATTCTCTCTCACCCCAATTCACCTTATAGAGTTGTTGTTATTGATGTAGTAGTAGTAGTAGTAGTAGTAGTAGTAGTAGTAGTAAGGAAAACAGGAAGAGGAAGGAGTATTGTATGTATTCACTGACTTATTTATAAAAATAATAAAGGCAGCATATAAATAAATAAAATAAAACAATTTCACCTTCTATTGTCTTTATGCCATGCATAAGTTTATCAATCTTTGTTGTGTCTCTCTCCTACCTGCCTATTTCTCAAAAGAGAGCTAACAACTAAGTGACTGCAAGGAATATAAATCCTTCCATCCTCCACCATTCAGTCAGAACTGAAGAAGCTTCTTAGATAAGAAGCGAAATATCTTCAAGAAAAAACAAAGTCCAGTTGCCTTTAAAAAAAAAAACACCTTTGGGACAACTATGAACTGGATGACTAAGAATCTCCATAGACATCAAAAACTAAAAAGTTCCAAATATTTAATTTTTGTTCACAAGTGAGGAATGTTCAGATCAATTTTAAAAATTATGCTGTTTTCCTATTCGAGTGTTGAAACTGCAAGAGACAATCATATTTAGTATTATGGAATATCGTTTAAGCCTACGTCCTCGCATGTACTACAATTCCATTTTATTCACATGTTCAGACAAATAAGTATGAAATAAATAGATTTTCTTTTGGGGTCCAATTATGAAAGTAGCATTTTAAATACCTTCAAAGCCTATTATTTCTCAAAGTAACCATAGCCTGAATGCTGAAAGGTGACATCATCTTGAAAATCAACAGCCTGCGAACCAAATATTAGACCCTCTAATGCTGTTTCCAAACTGTTTAAACATTAGGATAAGAACTTAGGCGGCTTCTCTGTTGCTTTGGTTTTTTTTAAAGTAATATTTGCCCAGCAGGAGTCGAAAGCTGCATATGCGTGATACCCATCATGAATACATGCTGCTTTTTACTTATGGTAATTATCTAATAACCAATTGATTTCAGTTGCTAATAGGGCAATTTATTAAGGCTCTTGAGACAAGAAAAGATTAAAGAAAAGGGAATGAGCCCCATGGCTATTCAGAGATCACATTTATGAACAGTGGGGTGGCCAACAGCAGAATTTTCTGAAGTGCAGAAATGATGTCTTTCTTCCAAGCTAGGAATTTTGGCCGTATCACAGAGAACTAACTATTATGTGAGGGCATCAGACTTTTCATTAAGAAGATTCAATGCTGCTTAATTTCAAAACCAACGCTTTTGTCATTTGAACCCAGCGAATTCCTTTTATGTGATTAGTAAGGTTAGCTACTCATATTAACAACCATTAGTATCCATATTGATACCCATTTACAATAGATGGGGGAAAATTTAACAGCCTAATGCATAGACAACTGTCTGAAATCTGGTCTCCATCTATCAGAATGAAGGGATTGCATGCTGAGGTGGGAAAATAGACTGCATCGCTTCAAACAGTAGGTATGCCCATGCATTTGATTGGTAATGTTCTCTTGAGTTTAAAAAAAATGCATGAATAAAATTGGTCAATAAATCAGGCAATAAAAAGTGAGCAAGCAAAAGACTACTTTTGAACTTTTATTCTTGATTTGGCAGTTTTCTGTTTGTAGAGAGTTTTTTATGTATGTGTGTGTAGGTATTCTCAACTGCCTTTTTATTTTTCTGTCGCCCGTTTATATTTATATCCACCGCTGTTTTAATTTTAAATTCTGCACCCCACCCAGAACTGTTTGGGCAAGATAAACAGCCATGCAACTTGAAAGAGAGAAATTGAAGTATTCAGAATTAAATAGTATTTTCCTCTCTCTCTTTATTTACATCTTGTTTAACACCTTAAGTGGCAATCCTATACATGTATCTGAGGATATATAAGTAGATATTTACAGAATTGTTTTGTTAATTGGTTTCACAAACTTAGATTCATCTTGAAGACAACTTAGCTCTGTGATGGTGAACCTATGGCACACATGCCAGAGGTGGCACGTAGAGCCCGCTCTGTGGGCATGCGTGCCGTTGTCCCAAAATCAATAAACTAAGGGGCTTATGGGGTTTGCTTCTCTAGGAAGCAGAACTTTCTGGCTAAGCATCTGGGAGGCCAGTAGGGCGCAGGAAATTTTGGCGGGAGCAATTTGTAGTTGCTCTTCTATGCCTCAGAAGCCCTGAGGAAGCAGAATCCCCCTTCTCCCCCCTGAAACCGGGAAAGGAGCATGGGTGGGAGAGGTCCACCATGACCGAAGGCAGCCTCGGAGGGAGTTTCTCCCATCAGGACTGTGCTGAATCCAGACAGCAAATGGAGGCCTGGGGTCTCCCCTTCAGGCAGGGAGTGGTGGTGATGGTGGCAGTGGCAGAGAGCCCGGTGGCAGTGGCTTGAGCAGCCTCCCTGAAGGGCCCTGCAGCTCCGAGGCTGAGCACTGGCACTTCCACAGCTGCTGCTCCCACAGCTGGCAGACTGGCTGAGGGAATGCATGGAGGAGACCTGTGCCCAGGCCGTGGCTCTGGCCGAAGGCTGCCTGCATGGCCCTGTAGCCGCCCCAGAGCCCAGAAAGGGGCAGAAAGTGAAGGACTTTCATCCTCTTCTATGCCTCTTGTGTCTTTTCCTTGCAGATAATCAGAGAAAAGACATCCAAACAACAAAAATGTCAGGGCTTTATTCAGAAATAACAGCAACCCACAAAGCAGGAGTTCTCAAGTTCTCCCATTTTGACTTGGGTTGCAAAAATACAATTGGAGAGGAAAAAAGGTAAAAGGTTAAAAAGGTTAAATTGCTGTGTTGGCAGTTTGCGATAAATAAGTGGGTTTTGGGTTGCAGTTTGGGCACTCGGTCTCTAAAAGGTTCGCCATCACTGACCTAGCCCTTTGCTGAAAAGATGAAATATCAGCCATGATAGTACACCAACTTCATACGATTTGAATTTCTACTACCATCAGCTCCAGTAATTATAGGACCGAACGATGGGAGATACAGTTAATTTATCTAGAGGACACCTAATTGGCTTACAATGTTAATTTAGGACTGGGAGATCTCAATTCAGATTAGCACTCACCATCAAACCCCAGATGACTTTGGGTTACTGATCACTATCTTTAATCTTACTTACATACTTGTTAGGGGAGTAAAACGGGGCGAGTATAATCATGAATACAAAAATAAAGGTAGGATTTTAATGTAAACGATAAACCATAACTTTATGAGTGCTTAATATTTACATCACTTAAAAAGGTAACAATATATTCTGTTCAACATCGCAATCCTGTGATAATAAATTTCACCCTGTCTGCAAGAATATTTTATGAGCTCTGCAATTGTCCCAAGAGAAAAGGAGAAGGTCTTAACTTTTTATGACCTTTTTGCTAGCAGTTCTGACTCCATTCTTGAAAAAAAGTGAAGAAACCACAGAATTTTTTTAACCACTGTGGAGGAAGTATTTACGACACATTTTTCCCTTTCTCAGAACTTTATGTGTGCAGAACAGCACGTATTCAAATAGTCACACCGTGCCTTTAATTATTACGATTAAACATGTAGCAGATCCATTGGGCATACTGGGATTACAATACCAACCATAGGCCACTGCAGAATCTGTCATAGCGGGGCTTTACCAAACTTCTCTCAGTATAAAATTTGGATAGCATTACTGTTCTTATAAAAGTATTTACTATGGCTTTGGGGGACTCTTGTTTTTCCCCCCCTGAAATACAGAGATACGTAATTTTTTGGAAAAGGAATGGAGAGAGACACTGCCATTTGGCCAGACTCAAAACTCTTCATTGCATTGCAGATTGGTTTCTGCACTAACATGCCATAGCCAGTGCTGCAAAGCACTGACCAACACCTCCAAAAATGTTGACCTGTGATTTATATTCTGAATTTTGGAGTTAAATAAATGGTCCTTGTTGAGTTCAGGACTAGCTGTACATTAATTGGGGCTTGCCAAATTCTATTGTTACAGGTGCTCAAGAAAGCCAGCAGGCTTGGGGGAGTGGGAGATGACAAGATATCAAGTATCTCCCCCGTGTGTGTGTCTGTGTGTGTGTGTATTTTTTTTAAATTAAATAGCTTGTGATATTGTTCTGTATTGTTTTTCCAATTGTTGGAAGCCACCCAGAGTCCTTTGGGAGTTGGGCGGCCTATAAATGTAACAAACAAACAAACAAACAAACAAATAAATAAGGAGCTCCTGCTGAATCTGTCTGTGGATTTGATGAAGACCCAGTTAGGATAGCTACATGTTCTGAGGGCTTCCTAGATGTGTTTTACTTCTTTTTTCCCTCTTTGCTGATAGCAAACCTTCAGCCTGGTAGTGTAGGGTTCTGATTATTCCCAGTTTGTGCTCCAGTGGGCAATGAAAATCTAAATGTAAATACTGATCTATGTGTGTAGGTTTTCTGTATACTTCAGTATTGAGGCTTCTGTCTTCTTTAATGTGCACTGCACAGTCTAGGAAGGCCGGACTATTTCCCTTAACATCTTCCTGTGTGATGTTGCTGTCCATAGAGTTGGTGTGTTTAGTGAAAGCTTCCACTTCCTGTGTTTTAATTTTGATCTAACTACCATCCACATATCTATGCCAGTGAGTGGGTGGAATACCTATGAAGGAGTTTTGGGCTTTAAATATATAATGTGAAATCAATTTTCAAAAGGGAGCTTCTCTTGAAAAGTATCCAGAAGCTTCAGCTGGTCCAGAATACAGCAGTGTAGGTAGTTTTGGGTGTTCCTCTGTAGGCTTATGGCACATCTCTGCTCTGCAAGCTGCACTGACTCCCAGTGTGCTTCCAGTCACAATTCAAGGCACTGATGGTCATGTATAAAGCCCTTCATTGTTATTTGTAGGATTTCCTTTCTCCATTGGTTACTATCAGCCCTATAAGATCCAAAAGAAGGAACATGCTATGATCCTGTCTATCAAGGAATGTCTTCTGGCAGGAACTAGGAAGAGGCCTTTTTGTTAGAGGCCTTCTGGAACATCACGGCCTCCAGGATCCATCTCCAGTTATTCTGTTGGCTTTCTAGAAAGTCTTTAAAACATGACTGTGTTCTTGAGTATGTGAGCTTGTGACACAGATATTTTTGTAGTAGTGTTGTTGTTGCCCTCAGCTGCCATTCTATGAATATTTATTATTGATGTGAGGTTTTTTGCTGTTGTTATTGTTGGCGGCTTGCTTTGTAATTGGTTTTTAAGTTTTACATTTTGTTAGTTATCCAGAATCACTGAACTAGGCAGCAATATAAATTGAGTAAATAACGGAAAAATTTGGAGGAAAGATTAGAACACATAGCTTTCCTAGAAAGCTTACTACTAGTACAAAGAAAAGGAAGCATTTTTCCACCTTTATATTTAGTTTTTGCAAGTATGGTGAAAGCATAACAGTTATGAAAGCGTAACAATGGGAAATTGGCATCAATACCTTAACTTTAAAAGCATCTTAGCCAGAAACTAGAGCACTATGAGAATATTAATTAAAACTGGATTTTATCTGTTGATCTGCTTTTATGTTTAATCCATCAGAATAGTGTATATACAACCTTCTCTTAAGCTCTCAGAGCAAAGAGGTAGGAGTGTTATAGTCTGTCCTGCTCTCCCTCCACCCTCAAGTATGGGTTTTGTATGACATCTATTTCACCTCACCCGCTTTGGGTGCATCTGGTCATAGTTCCTAGTCAGTATTTAAATTAGGAATTAAATATTCATCTTATAATGAAGAGAAATGACCTATTCAAAGTCCTTGTTAAATCTAGATAGCTCCACCAATCATTTTAAATTCTTTTCACAGAGCTCACTAGTAAAAGCTTTCTCATTCTTGTTTTCAACTTAACTCTTCTGAGAGAAGCTGGGTTTTCCCAACTGCTCATTATCTGCTGGGCCTGTCTTCTATCACCTTTACCTTACTTGCTTTATACAGACTCATTAAACCCTCTGAGTAAGATTTCTTATGTTCAATTCAGCATCTAAAATGCCGTGGGCACTTAATTATATCTTGAAGTGTAGTTGTAGTGTCATTAATGTTCTTTCTGAGAGTTACAGTTAGAAGGAAACTCTGGCCTAGGCAGCAATAATTAACAGGTTAATAATACTGTTTTATACAGTACTTGTGGAATGTCCAAAGCCTCACCTCAGATTCATTATATTTAATAATACCTTTCAAGAGGTATTGTAAGAAAGGTCAGTTTTATTATCCTTTTCTAATACAGATGAGGAGTTGAGTCTAGCTGAGATTGATCTGATTAAGATTTAATCAGCTATTAAGTGCAGGCTAAAGCAAAATCTGAACCCCAACTCTTATAGCTTCTTTTTAAAAAATTATTCATATCCCATTTTTACATATAACTCAAGGCAATGAATTTATCCAACACACCTTCCTCATCCTCTTGTCCCTACAATAACTCTATGAGATAAGATGGGCTGAGAGAGAATAACTGGCCCAAAGTCACCCAGCTTGCTTTCATGGTTAAGACAGAACTTGAACTCAAGGTTTTCTGCTTTCTAGTTTGATACCTTAGCCAGTAGTCCAAACTGGCTCTTATCCAAGTGCTTTGACTGCAATTGTCAGTATCAACCTGCTAGAAGTGTCCATAGTTTAAAACTGATTCATACTGTCATAGTTCAGGTTTTGTCTTAAACTAGATGGGTTTTAATTTTATTTTACTCAAGATATTTGCTAAGGTGTGAATCCATTTGATAGCATTTTTATTAACAGCCACCTTCGAGAAAACAAATCTCAAATAGTTATTATTATTATGGATCCTCCTCTAGGATGTGCAAGAAATCCTAGAGTCAATGCTCTATTCTGCAACTAAAACGTCCACAGATGACTGGTGTGCAGTTGATCATACCAGTACTTTGTAACAATAGCAAATATCAGAATCAATGAGACTAACAATTCATTGTGATATCAAACAACCCGTACAGGTCCAGAGTTCAACTTTGCAGGACCATGGACAGAGCACAAGGTGCTAGAAACTTGCTTCAATGATCTTGAGGATGCCTTCTAACAACCTTCTGCAATTTGGTGACCTTCAGATATATTGGGGAACAATTCAAACTATTCATCCCACTGAGACAATGTCAAGCTAGTGCGTTAAGCATCCAGGTCCTTGTTACTCTTTCCCAATGTCCAGCCTGGACGAAGTACTGAAAATCCTTATATGTACAATCTTCAGGCCTGAAACTTAACACCTTTGTATTGTTTTCTTTGTTTTCCACCAAGTATGTCCTCTAAACCGATGAGCAGACACTGAGAACAAGTCTGACATGATGGGGCTTTTTCCTCAAATAGGATACGTTCAAAGAAAGAGTTAAGTAGGAACTGGTCAAGAGTGTTGAAGCCCTGGCCATCAGTCACAGCTTTAAAAGCAGGAACTAATTCTTTGTCTAATGAGTGTGGATGAGAGGATGCAACTTTCTCAATTGTATCCACACTTCTGCTATAATTCAGGACTTGATTATAAAACAAAATCTGTACAAATGATTATCTCCATATGTGTACCAAATATGTAGAGAGTAGTGTTAGGATCATTATAGTAAATTATATTCAGTATTGTGCCCACCCAATTCCATACAATATCTAAAAAGGGAGTCTGTGCATTGCTGTTCTTAGGTTATTATAGAATTGGGAATCAAGTCATTCTGTATTTCCCATTGTACAGGGGTGCTGGGCACATTCAAATTAGAATGTTTTTTTTAATTGTAAATGAAAATGTCTCTAAAAGGGTCTTATAATTTTTTCTGAAAGAACTTCATTCTACCAATTCAAAAACTAACATATTTTTAAGTCTATAATATTGAATCAAATTTGCTGAAAGAAGAGTCACACTTACTGAAAGAGTAAAATCTCATATCTTTTCTCCAGAAAATTGTCCACAATAGTCCCTGAACTCTTGAGACACCTACTTATATTATCCATTTTCAAAAACAATTTGTGCAGATGAAATTTTAGACTGTGATAAGAGTATTTGAATTAGTCTAAAGTGGTTGAAGGAGGCCGTTAAAGAAATATTTGACTCTCTTGCAATTATGTTTTAGCTCTAGAAAAAAATGTAAGTACCTTTTTTTCCACATTACAGTCCTGGGATTTAGATTGGGGTTTGGAGCAGTATACCGATAGTTTATTGTCTGTACTTTGTGGCAATGCATTTTCCAATTTTCCTAATATATTTTGCTGCATAACAGAATTATTCATTCTCCTCTGCCTTTAGAAGCTTTATCAGAGTAGGCGATAAAAACATCTTTAGTGTATAATGCAAAAAAATGCAAAGGTATAATCACAGAGAACATAATTCCTTTGACTCAGAGATCCAGTTGCTGAAGAATAATGGTAGGAGGGCAGCTATTAGAACTAAGAGTTCATATCTGAGTTGGACAAAGATCATTAGTTTTTAATATAGTTCTGCTAAAGCTGCCTTCTAATTCAATCTTGCATCTCATCATAACAATAATGACTAGCCATCTCAAATTAATTTTGTCTCTTACAGAATAGTGGTTTATCCTGGTCTCCTAAATGTTAGACAGAGAGATTGTAATTGAATGGAGAAGAGGACAAATTCACTAAGAGCTTTTAAACAATTTTTGTTTAAGTTGGAAAAACAGTAAATGTTCTCAGTTCGTGCAGCATTTATGCTCATTACTGTCATGTGTTAGTCACTACAAATCAAAAAGCCAGACTAATGCAAATTTGAAATGCTTTATTGGCATGTCTCAATAGTCAGGAATCAGGTGAGTAATTAGAGAAGCACTTAAGACATAAAAGGTTGAAAAGTATTAGAAAGATTGAGTCATAATCTGCTAGTAAGCAAAAAGGATAGAAAGTTGTGTGTAACAGTGTAGAGCAGGGCTGTCAAACTCTTGGACCGCAGGCCGGATGCGTCACGCATTGCCCATGCCCAGTTTACAAAGGGGGAAAAAAGTCCTGATATGTCATGTGACACAAGTTTGACACCCCTGGTATAGAGTTTGAAGACCAGAAAATTCTAGAAGCCAGGCTGAATATCAAACCTAGGTTGTGAATGGAAAACAACAAACAAGCGTAATAGGCATAGGAGCCTGCGGTTGGAGACCAAGAGCCTGGAGGCTGCTTTTATATAGAGCCAGCTGCTGTTGTGGTTTGATCAAGGATTTTGCAGCCCTCTCCTGCCTAGGGAATATGCTAATTGCCTCTACTCAGCCCTTTGTAGTTGCCAGTGGGTTCCGATTTAGGTGCCCTGCCAGCATGATGTCTCATTATCTGAATTGGGTTTCACCTGCTCAGGTTTATTGTCTCTTGGAGCTTCCTGATTGCCTGCTAGCTCTGCAGGCTGATAATCTGGTTTGCTGTTTAACTTCACCTTCTGCAGATGAGACCATTACAATTCAAATTAAGAGAAATTCCTTCTCTGCATGAAGCTCCTTTACCTTGCTTGCATCTATGCAAATTGCTTTTTCATATCGAATGAGTTAACCTGACATTAAATGGAGGGATGCTCATACGTGCCTTCAACTCCATAATTTATTTTGTAATAATGTATTGCATTTGTCGAGTAGAGAGTGGATTGGATCAGTTGAAATGACTTTAATTTCAAAATTGTAAGAAGGCATAAAGACCCTATCTCACCCTGAGGGTTTTATATGAATGACTTCCTCTTCTATACTTCCAAATAGAATTTAATGACTTTGC
>JANHGD010004624.1:606346-616954 GCA_027560375.1 Imantodes cenchoa | reverse complement strand
AGCTGACTATATCGGGACGACGGTAACCACAGCCACTCAGTCTTGGACGGGTTGAGTTTCAGCCTGTTCCTTTCCTTATGCAATCCCTATAACAATTTCTAATCAGAGTAAAGAATTATGCCTATTGATAATATCAGTGGAAATATTAACAGTCAGGAAGCCTGGTTAAGTGTGGAGAAAATTAGTAACATTAAGGACGAATTAATCAACAGATAGATCACATAGGTATATGACTGGGTCCATTTATCTGCTGCTCTCTTTGATCTGAAAGACCATAATTCAATGTCCTCTTGACTTATTACTGGGACAATTGGCATTGACACTCCATGGCTATTTGCTTAAGGGAAGATGAGAGGTGAATAAAAAGACACTGACAGGGAAACTGTTTCAGGGACCCACCATTTGCCAAAGAAGAGTTATGCATTAATAGCTATGGGAGTTTTTAGCTCAGTATTCAGAAGAGATTTTTCAGTCATCCTTGAACTTTATGTGTGTCAGACCTGAAGCCGAACTGTATTGGCTAGTATTACTTGGAATGCTGACAATATGTATCAGTAGCCATTTGTGTTTATGGCCGCAGCAGGATTTCGGGTCTTTCCCCACTTTCCTCTGATCATGGCGGAAGCATATTTTGGCAGCATCTTTCACCCCCCCCCCTGTTTTATTTCCTAGTTGTTACCTTCATCTCATGCCCATTCTATGAGTGAGACAGGCTTAAGTTGTTTGGGGACCTCTACTGTCATTAAAGAATTATTATCCCAATTATAACACCCAAAGGGAATCTTGAGGTGTATAAAACATAATAGGCTTCTGGGGGAAAATCAAATGATTGCAGTGACTTGAACCAGAGGATTACAGAGATAACATAGGGATCAAAAAAAAGGGCACAGCAAACTTTATGCTGATATAGAATAGGTAGAAAATGTCAGCCCTGGAGGCCATCTTTTTCTTTTGATCTTCAGGGCTGCCACACTTGGTGGATGGGCATGCTGTGGGAACTGGGAAGCGGATAAGAGGTATAGCCATAACAACGTTCTTTATATAATGTTGACTGGGGAGCAACTCCAGTTAGGATGGTGACCTGATTGGACCATGTGATGGACATGTGGCTGCAGGGGCAGGGACTTGGACTTTCTTTTGGGTGGGGAAAACCCGGAAGCTTTCAGATTTGGGTTTTCCCAGATATGCCAATATGACATCTCTAATAAATTAGAACTTTGAGGAATGCCTAGCCTCGGAGTCTTATTTCATTGGGGGTGTTACTTGAAACCCTGACAGTTACATAGAATGTACAAGCATGAAAATGGAAAAATCAACACAAGGAAAGATGAAATGAATTGATGACACATTGACATCTTAGGCAACAGCAAATTGAGATACACTGGAATTGGACAGGCAGAAAATCATACGATTTACTACTCGGGACATGAAAAACAAAGAATTGGTATTGCTTTCATAATTAGGAAGGGTACAGTAAAGCAGTATTTGGCTACAATACAACTCATGACTGAATGATATCGATTATTCTTATAGAATATGTATATCAGTTGCTCAGTGATGATAGCAAAATGCTACTCAAATCCTGTTAGTTTTGTCTCCCCTAATAACAAAGTATGTATTTCATCAAGCAATTATGAGAAACAGGGTGAAAAAACAGGATTGAAGCTTGAATTTGTTGGGAACAATCTCTGTTCTAAATGAGTCTAATTTTGAGGTCCAGATTTCATACCAGAATATGAAGGAGCTTACTGATGGTCTGGTCAGTTTTTCAGGAGTTATTTTTGAGAAATCCCAGACTGTAAACTCGACCTTTTTATTAATGACTTGGATCAGGAGATGGAGGGTATGGTTATCAGATTTGCAGATGAAGCAAAACTGATGATACAGCTAATCTCTTAGAAGAGATGAAATAAAATTAAAAATAATATTGATAGGTTAGAAAAATGTCCTGAAAATAATAGAACAAAATTTAACAGTGAGAATGCAAAACTATTTACTTAAGAAACCAAACTCAGATTCACAAACATAAATAGAGGATACTTGGCTTGACAGAAGTACTTTAAAAAGTGTCACGGAATAACAGTTGATCACAAATTAAGTAAGCAAAGTAATCTGGCTGTTAAAAAGGAAATGCAATTTGTAAAATTTAGGTATGGGAGAATATAGCATCTAGGGAATTACGGGAAGTAATTGTTCCATTTTGTTCTGCTTAGGTCAAATCTTATTTTGAGGATGTATTCATTTCTACGCATCATGTTAAGAAGAAAAATTCTAGGGAAATCTACAGAAATTAGAAATGATCCAGAGAAGGGCAACAAGGGTGAACAGGAAACTTAGAAACCAAATCTTCTACAGTGACAGACTGAAGGAACAGAGACTCTTTAGCCTGAAGAAGAAAAGATTGAGAGGAAGCAGCCTTTATATGCTTGAAAGGCTGTCAACAGAACAACATAGAGACCTAGCCTGTCATCATCTCAGAATGCAGGACTCAGAATAATTAAATTATTGTTTCAAAAATCTGAACAATAAAAGCAAATTTTCAATTTGTCAGCAGAACTCATTATTCAGAAAGGTGACATAAACCACCCATTATAATATTATGATGAGCTCGTCTTCACAGGATATATTTCAGCCAACTGTCACGATGGCTTTAATGTGGTTCCTGCACTAAGCAAATGGTTGAATTCAGTGGTTTAGATGCCTCTGAGAAACTACAGTATATAACTTTAAACAAGTGTATAAATCTGGGGAAGTAAACTTCAGCTCTCACTGCATGGGACGAGTGTCTAGGAAGTAGCCATATCTTCTCTAGTAAAGCAGGGACTTCGCAAAGAAGGAGAGGAGAGGAGAGGAAAGGGGAGAGGGGGAGACAGGAGAGGAGAGAAAGAGGAGAGAGGAAGGGAGACCTTGATTACCTAGGCTTATTCAGAATCAAGGCAGAATGGAGAAGCTGATGTAACTTATCACTCATTACTTCCTTATTCAATTATGGATGGTGATGTCACTGGCTGTGTAAGAAGGTCTTATTAAATTCTGGATCTTTCCTTAATAAAAGCATGAATTTGGGCTGCTGTTATTGATCTAAGGCAGGGGTGTCAAACTCATGTCGTCACAGCAGCATCACGTGACATATTGGGACTTTTTCCCCCTTTGCTAAACTGGGCATGGGCGTGGCCAGCATGTGACACATCTAGCCCTGGGCCACGAGTTTGACAGCCCCGATCGAAGGGAGGAAAAGCAATGCACTTGGCTAGTGTCTAAGGACAAAGTGTCAGCAATGTAAGTGGAAGAAGAAATATCATTCAGAGAACAGATTAAGAAAAGATTATCATAAAGATTGGCAGTGGAGAAGAAGAGAAGAGTTGTTAAAAATATTTACATGTCTAAAGCGTATATCCATATAAGTAACAGCGTCACACACACACACACACACACACATATTCAAAGACATATTTTACATGGAACTACATAAGATAACCTTCCCCAACTGTGCTCTGCAGATTCATTGGATTTCAACTACATGACCTCCATCCAATATAGCTAAAACTGAATCCTACATTCCCATTTGGAAAGATCTGTGTGAAGTTTAAGTGCTGAGAATGTACAGAAAAGAATGTTCCCACTGACTTATCACCATGAATTTAATCTTTCAGAGACTCTAGCCTAAACATCACAAAATTCATTATCCTTGAAGAGATGGGATCTTGAGCAATCCCTATAGTTTATATATAGAAGCCTCTGTAGACATCTCAAAGCAGTCTTTTTCTTTTAATTATTTCCCTGTGGTTTTTCAGTCTATTTTATCCTTTGGGACCAATTTCTTAATCCAGAGCAGTTGAACTGTGAGACTGCTGGGATATTTCAATTCCTGGAGTTCTGAAAGTTCACTAAAGAGGATTAAAAAGCAGAGAACAATGGCTTCCATTAAGACATTTTATGGAAGAATTCTCCTTAAATATTGCTAATGGTAGAGTTAAAAAGAGATACTATCATATCGTGCTATATTAATTCTGTGACATAAACCAAGGTACAAACCCACACATTTTAATACTATGAGTAAACCATGCCACTTTAAGACTCTGCTTGCTGAACAACTTGAAGTGGCACGGTTTACGCATAATGTTCTAATGGGTTGGTTCATATATCATGCTAAGCCTAAAGTAAACAAACCTTGTCCTTGTGAATTAGCCCATGTAAGAAGTCCAATTTATTGTCACACTACAGAAACGGGCTATATTACTTGCAGATAGAAAGTTGGCATGACATTAAGTATTAAAAAATTGAAAAGAGTAGAATATAATCATTAATATCATAGCCCAACCATGTGGAAGAGATGTGATACTTAAACACTTCGTCTTTTTTGCCACCAAAAAACAAAATTGCCTCCATTCTGCCTCTTTTACATCTGCTCTGAGATTTATTTTTCAATAGCAATAGCAGGAGAGACAAGGAAATAGGTTCCAGAATAACATGCTGTGCAATTTTTCTACAATTGTGCCAATTCATATATTTAATTTTTTTATTGTTTTATTGCTATAAGTAAAAAGCATATTAAATGGGAATTAAAAGATACATTGATATATATTTGAGAGGAAAAAGAAAAATATCTTCTTCCTTTTTTTCTTTTTTATGAAGCATTATAAAGCCACTGATTAAATGTTGATAAGACAGAAATATATTAGTCCTTTCATTGCATCAGTGAAGAGGCAGGTCATTTTCCAGCAGGACTTGGCACCTGCCCACACTGCCAAAAGCACCAAAACCTGGTTCAATGACCTTGGGATTACTGTGCTTGATTGGCTAGCAAACTCGCCTGACCTGAACCCCATAGAGAATCTATGTGGCATTGCCAAGAGAAAGATGAGAGGCATTAGACCGAACAATGCAGAAGAGCTGAAGGCCACTATTGAGACTCTCTCATATATTGGTTTCATCTTTTAAGTTGCATTACTGAAACAAATGAACTTTTGCACAATATTCTAATTTTTCGAGTTTCACCTGTATAAGTCTAAGTGCTCTTGCTATATGCATTTGGCTATCTTTTCAATTTTATTACTTGTAATCTCTACCTGGATAGGCCACTGGTCGAATCTCGAAGGGAAGTTTGTGTAGGAGATGAGCAGGCTGAGCCTCACAGAGTGGTCAAGCATATCATCAGTTTGTAGTCCCTTCATGCCCTTAAGAGATATAAGTCTAATCGTCCCTGAATTCTGTTGACTCTTATCTACTGCAAATTTACCTTGACTATTAGTAATTCGTATTTCTTGTTTAGGAATAGCATGGAATAAACCTGTACGCATTTTGGACTTAATCTTGACTCCCAATTTCTTGCGGTTGACAGCTTGCATTTTATTTCAGTAAATTTATCTTGAACTTTGAAATCGCTTGGTGCAAATATGTTAAATAAACCGTAGAGAAATATGCTCACCAAAGTTACATTGGCAAGAATTTCCATTATTAGAATCCAAAAGCGGTCATTTTTGTAACATGGGAAGTCAACTTCAGAAACACATTGGAGTCTAGCATGGAGTAGATGCATGCATTCCAACCCAACCCAACTCACCAATATACTCTTTATGGAGCACATTGCCTTAATTTGCATTGAGACCTACTTTCTCCTTAGGAAAGCAACTGGTCAAAGCAGCATATGACAAAAAGCAGCTGATAGCAAAGATCTCCAGGAAATAAACCGTCCTTACATTTTAAAGCAGCACTTACAATTCCCTCTCAGCAAGAAATTGCTTCAATTAATCTTCACACCAATATGGTAACCAACTTCCTATCAGAGTGTAGCTCTAAGGAACAGTAATTAAGTGCTAACCCTGATGAGCAGCAGCACTTTATAAAAAAAAAATGTCATTAAGGCCAGACTGTATCATCTGCCTTGTTGTTTAATAAGATTTATTAGAGCTTGAGGGTGGGGGCAGGAGGGAAAATTAAGCAGCAACCCAAAGGTGAACACATTTTTCATAAAGTATTGGGCAACTAAATTGGTTTTCTCAACAAGCTTCCTGAGTTTGAGCATTGTGCTACCGCTAAAACGGAGATCTTTCTTTAGCATATTTGCTATTCCTGGAACAAGGATGGATAATTGTAATTCTCCAGATGTTGATGAACTCTGAGTTTAGCACCCCTGGAATGATGGGCACTGTAGTCCAACAATGGCTAGAAGCCACGCCTCTCCCCACCATCATTTCCTATGGGCATGTGCTAAATTTTCCCATTTATTTCCTTGAGTAATATCAACTGATGATTGGAACTGATTTATGAATATATTTGAGACTAGTTATCCTTTGCATTGCAGTTAGTCTATGTCCAAGTATATTAATAGAATATAATGACAGACAAAAATATGAGCCTATTCGATGCAAGGATATGAATAGCATTTCCATGTAATGATCATAAAACGGCCTTTTTGTTTCCTGCATTCTGAGTTCAAAGCTAAATGCATAATTACAAAGCTCTGTTTCAAGATCAAAACAATGTAGGTGGCTCAAGGTTTCTAGGCATTGTAACTGCCTTTGGGTTGAGCTTTTTTCTTTTCTTTTTTTTAAATTTTAAACTCCTAGTATAGCAGCATATACTGATTATGTTCCAGGTGTAGATGGACTATTTAAAAGGATCTTTCACTATCTCAACCCCGTCTCCTCAAATAAGGCATGCATGTTGATTTGGTGGAATTAATTATTCTAGTTAGGTATTGGGTAATTTTAAGTTCATAGACCCTCTGTGCCACTTCCTTAGCCACAAAATTAAATGCA
The DNA here is from genome assembly GCA_027560375.1 of Imantodes cenchoa. Lineage (NCBI taxonomy): Eukaryota > Metazoa > Chordata > Lepidosauria > Squamata > Dipsadidae > Imantodes > Imantodes cenchoa. Next base: position 610,193 of record JANHGD010004624.1, on the reverse strand, counting down.
GGTAGTTTTTGAGTTATGGCAGTAATTGGGACTGGAATTTCTATCACTAGGTACTAAGGACAAAAAGGGCCAAATTCCTTCCCCTTTGCAGCCCCCTTTTAATAAAAGTTTGTTCTATTTTCATGGAGGGTTTACTAAATGCCTTGAGGCTAGGCCACTTCCACTTGTGTGGTTGCCCAGGAATTCAGTAGGGACCTTGTCTAAGTACCCTTTTCTATTTTGTGTTCAGCTAAAATAGTTACATCTCGCTGTATGGCAAACATATGTTTACAGTTCTTCTACATTTTTATCTACCTCTTTCTTTTGACTATACCCTAGATCTGAATTGATAAAGTATCAATCAACTAAAGTAATTACACCTGGTTATGAGATAAACGTGTCAGGTTTTAGAAGTCATGTCATATGTTTACCATATAACCAGGGAAATATATGTCATATGTTTACCTGGTTATATGGTAAACATATGAAAATTTGCCACAGCCAACTCGCTATGGCCAACTCACCACAGCCAACTTGCCATGGCCAACTTGCTACGGGACAACTCATTGCGGGACAAGAATAACACTAATATCAAAGAAATGGTAGAACAGAATCATTAAAGAACAGATGCAAAAGGAAGGATGGATAAAATGTGAATGACAAAAATTAAAATAATTTTTATTTATTTTAAATAATTGAACTGAATTATTAATTTGTCCCATGGCAAGTTGTCTCGTGGCGAGTTGGCTGTGGTAAGTTGGCCGCAGTGAGTTGTCCCATTCTATTAGGAGTCAGACTAGAAGCTGGTATCACGGTACAGAAGGTCAAAAGTGTAGAGTGTAGTGATGTGTGGCTTTTCCACAGCCAGAAAGAGGAGGAGGTATGTTCCTGACTTCTTCACATTAAATCCACTCCTTTCTGTTAACAACATAGGGGTTAAAAATTATAACCACCAGAAAGAGCCCACTTCTCAATCCAAGTTCAGAAATAAGTTGATAGTAGCCCAGAGAAATCAGCAGCCACCCCACTATCAGTGCTACACTGTGGTCTTGTGAATGGGGTACAATTGCAACAATTCAAGATTAAGCAACTACAGCAAGCCACAGACCAGCACAAAGAAGAATACTATCTTTTGACCTTGGGGATACTTAAGCATCAGTTTAGGCATGGTACAAGTATCCACAGCTATTATCAGCCTATGATCTATACCACCAATCAATGGTAAGGCATCCTTTTGAAGCATAAAAATAGTTTATGTCAAACAATCATAGGGGCCAAGTGGTTGGATGAGCCCCCCCAAAAAAATCGGTCCTAGCATTTACTATTGCCTAGATGTTTAGGCCTTCCATATGGAAAATGCTACTCTTCTACTCCATTGACTTTCTAGAATGCCATAGCTGTTTAACTGTGATTTTGTTTTGTTTAATTTTGCTCTTCTGCTGTGTAATTTCAGCCGTATATATGTTCACACATGTGCAAGATTTCTCATCTAATCAGAACTTTTAGATGGTATTCTGGGACACTAAGGTACTACATTATTATAATCATCTTTTTGTTTTTTCTACTTATTCATGTGTAAGTTATAAACAGCAGGCAGTAGCAAATAATTTAAAAAAGGTATTTAAGAACAAGATAAAAAATTCAATAGGCATGGGAACATGCACATAGACACCTATAATGCACATAGAGAGGGGGGAGAAAGAGAATTAAATTGCGTGATTGTAGCTAGTTTTTAATAACCAACTGCTAAGTAGTAGATAAATAATGAAGATGATGGTACTCATTTCTTGATTCTGTAATATGCTACAGTAATTAAGTACCCTTGGTGGTTTATTTTTTTCAAAATGAAAATAGCTTGTTTTTCTCTACTGAGAACCAAAACAAGATTCTATGTTAACAATAAACTAATTATTTTTTTCAGATGCAACATTTATCTATAAAGCTTTAATATTGCACTTTTGCCATACTTCCCTGGAAATTGGCTGGTTGTTAGCAGCCATCATAGGCTGCTATTTCACCTACTCTTGTGGTCCTTGAGGAGAAAAAAGAAGGGAAGAACTGGCTTATTTCAAGGATTTTTTTTCTATCTCTGGAATACTAAAAAAAAATAATCAAATTTTGCTCCAATGAAATTGTATTCCATCAAAGTGTAACTAACGTGAAATATATCATCAGACATACTGATTGGGGATGTTTTTTCTAGGCAACAAAGGAAGCATGTTTCTGATCTTTGTGCATCTTTATACTCAACAGAAGAGGCACAAGTATGTACCATTTTGTGTTTAAAATTATTTCTGGATATCTCAGTTGTGATTTGGATCTGACTAACTAAAAATGAAATCTCTCTCAAAAGAAGCGCAACTCTAGACGACCTGTAGAAGTCCAGGTTGTTCTTTTGACTATAACATGGTCCTTCTTTGACTTTTCAGAAACATTTCCTAGTTCCAATTATCCAATTTTTTTTGTTTCTAAATCAGCCAAGATTGGCTAGGTATACCACCTGTGGCGACCAGGTAAAAAGGGAGCCGCATGAAGTCACAGTTTACTTTCAGTAAATAAACATGTGAGGAAATTTGTTTGCTTTACCCCACAAACCCCAAATAAACGGAGAGGTAAAGGAGATACATGACATCATAAAACATTCTTTTAAAAAATATAACTCTGGGCAACAACCCATTTCATGATCATAATTAACCTCATAATTGTCTGTTGATTTGTCGTAATTTATTGCTTTTTTCCCCCTGGACAAAACATGTCAGTTAACTTAAACTAAGCCTTTATGCCAAGAAAATCATGGGGAGAATGAACTAAAATGGAAATTTAATATATACTTTTAATGAAATAGAGAGTGAATTGAAATATTTCTAACTGTTTGCTTAAGCCTGGAAATGGTTTTCAAAGCTTCCTTGTTCTGTTTTCTCCCATCCAAAAATACATAAAACCTACCATTTTATATCCTCAGTTTCTGCTTTCCTGGGAAAAAAATGTATTTTTTTTTTTCCTATGTTGAGGAAATGATTCTAATGAGCAAATGCTTATGTTAGAAAAAAGCGCATAGTTTGCCAAGTATCACTACTTATTTTTGCTGCAATAGCTAACTCCACCTTCAGATTCTTCACCGAATCGTACACAAAAGCCTTTTGTATTTGTCTCTGCAGCAGAGTGCAGGGTTTCATTCAAAGTTCATACCGCAGAAAAAAGATGATGGGGTGTTGACAAGATACACAGCCTGGAAATTTGAGATTTCAAATGTTCTTTTCATTAACAGACATGTTTTGGCTACCCTTCTTTAGATTTACAGATAAAACATCGGCTTCAGCTACAGAAGTTAATCACAGATAGTTATGGGAAATTCTTGAAGACAATAATCAATATTGCCATAACCTTTTTTGCTACATAAATACACACATACACACCGACACAAAACCTTTAGTCTAAGTCTTGCAAACTGAGATTAGTGACAGTGTGACTTTGGTATCTGTGATATCTATTCTTGGCTGAATTAAATACAGAACAACTGGAAAATATTTCTTGAGGTTCCGTTTAGTCAGCTTATACTTGGATAAGACCAATCTAAATCAATGGGACTTAAGTAAATCAGAGTTAGCGATCTTCTGATTTTCTGAGGCCATCTTTTTTTTTGCATTAGGGGAATCAAGGACGGGAAAGGAATGCAAGGCAAGCATGATGAGATGATGTCACGCCTATCAGAGGAGCTGAGATTTTGCATTTTGTGCATTTCCACTGGGTCACATTTGTACTAGAGCAGGGGTAGGCACAGTTGGCTCTTCTATGACTTATGGACCAACTCCCAGAATTCCTGAGCCAATCATGCTAGCTCAGCAATTCTGGGAGTCGAAGTCCACAT
>JANHGD010004624.1:440130-450403 GCA_027560375.1 Imantodes cenchoa | reverse complement strand
CGATGCTCACATGCGTGCTGGAGCTGAGCTAGGGCAACAGCTCGTGTGCCAGCAGATATGGCTCCGTGTGCCACAGGTTCGCTATCACTGTCATAGTATGTAAACATTCAGCAGGTGTTTTCTGTTTGTATACATGGCGTGAGAATAGACTATCTTGAAAATATCTAGGTCATAAGACATTTAGGGCTTCATAGGAGATAAATAGCACATTAACTAACTTAATTGCCAATGCAAATCCCCTAATATTGAGGTAATGCCACAGTAAAGTGTCTGAGCCATTATCTCATAGGCAGTTGCATTCTGCATCAACAGCCCCATTTACAACAAATAGTAATCCAGTCAATGGGTATCAATACAGGTAGTCCTCAACTTACAACTGTTCATTTAGTGACCCTTCAAAGTTATAACGGCACTGAAAAAAGTGATTTATGACTCTTTTCACATTTATGACTTGCAGCATCCCCATGGTCATGTGATGAACATTCAGATGTTTGACAAATGACTCACATTTATGGCAGTTGGCAGTGTTCTGGGGTCATCTGATCACCTTTTGCGATCTGACAAGCAAAGTCGATGGGGAAGCCAGATTCACTTAACAACTGTGTTACTAACTTAACTGTAGTAATTCACTTAAGTGTGGCAAGAAAAGTTGTAAAATGGAGCAAAACTCACTTAGCAAATGTCTCACTTAGCAACAAATTTTGAGCTCAACTGTGGACATGAGTGAAGGACTACCTTTACCACACAAATGTTTATATTCAGGACCTTCCGTTTGAGAAATGGCCACAACTGGGTGCACCAGCCAGAGGTGAAAATGGTCTTTTTGGCTACAGGATATAAATAATTCTGTCTTGTTGAAACTGACATCAATTTGGGATTTCTATTACATTTCCCATGAGATATATATTTGATATATAATCTTCAATGTCAATCTGAACCTAGTATCTAATCCCATTTTTTAAATTATAACACTTGGAACTGTTCTGACTTAGGCTTCCTGATTAAATAAGATGGCACAAACGGCGTTTCACAAGCTGAGTCTGAGCTGCATTGACAAAAGCTAGAGATGAATTGAGTTGCTTCTTGCAACGAACCCTTTTGTGTTCTCCACTTATATAGCCTATGGATGGGGCCAATTATTCCCAAGCCTTATTCCCGAGTAGTCCTTCTCTGTAATTGTTCTTGCCTTCTGGAAGCTCTGCGGATGCACTCATTGAGACCAGGCTCCCCCTGTTCTTCTGCCTCGCTCATGTCAGCCTCTGGAAGTTCCGAGTCGGGACAGACCTCCCAAATGGCCCTGGCTGGATCCCTGCCTCTGGCGCCGAGCCTTCTCCAGGCTCCAGGTGTGGCCCAGGTTCCTCCCCAGGCTCCTCACTGTCCGACTCTGCTGCCAGCTCCACAGGTTGCTGGCGGACCACAACAGGAACTGTATAGTTGCCTGCAGCTAAATACAGGTAGTGCTCGAGTTATGACTGTAATGGAGCCTGCTCATTACAGTTGTATGTTTGGGACAAATGTTAAATGAACGGCATCAAGTAGCAACCCCTTATCCCTGATCTCCCAGTGCAATCATTAAATGAACATGTGGATTGTTAAATGGAACATGGGGTGCCTCAGGGAAGCTTTGTCCCAGCCCAACCCACCTGCCTCAGACTTCTCAAGGCCTGCCCCTGAGATACTCTGTTTTGCTTCCCATCCCTTGGGTCCCACATGCAGGATCCTCCTTGCTGGTCGCTCACTTTTTAACCTAGATCTCCTTCTGGAAGCTCTGTTGCATTGGGAATGAGAGCAAGCTGCCTCTTGTCCTTAGACCGCATGGCTGCAGCCTGGAAGCAAGAGCCATTTCCAGAGAAGTCACAATGAATTTTGGGCCCTTCAAAATTGTGCTTGCTTCCAGAAGGGAAGGGAAAGGAGCTTGTTCTTCCCCAGTGCTGCCTCCTGGCTCCCACACATGCACGCTTCATAGCTGACTGTCTTGGCAGGGAGAAACTAGAAGGAAAATGCTGGGCCTTCCTTTTTTCCTTGGTGCTGCCACTGTATTTCCTCCTACCGAGGTGCTCTTGCATTTCTGGGGCAAAACAGAGACTGGTTTTCCAGCCTTTCATAGCTTTCCAGCCTGACCAGCTGCCTATTAGGAGATGGCAAACCCCCTCCTGGTGAGCTGTTAAGAAACTGCAACCCCTCATGGCTTTTGCTAGGCTATGGGAACACCACAAAGACCACAAGGGATTGCCAGCATGTGGGAATTGGCAGTTGCTTCCAGGAGGCATGGGCAACAGACCCATGGTCTGCGGGGTTACATCAGGGCAGGATGGGGGGAAAGGGGTGGTGCTTCAATGTCTTTATGGTGGGGTCATAAGTGTGAATGACTGCAGGGTCACTGCATCGTCATAACTTTGAAACAGATTCATATGTAGTTTGGGGGCATCTGTCATAACTTTGAATGGTCTTTAGGCGACTTCTTCCATCTCAAGGACTACCTGTATAAACTATGTCCATGATTTCAGTTCATGCAGCTTATATGACACTAGTAAAAAAACATTAAATGCTCCATATTTGGAGGGAGGTTCAGGCTACTAGTTGCTGGGATGTAATTGTGTGAAAAGTAAGTAGCATACTCTGTCTAAACAAACAGTGATTCATGCATTCTCTGACGTATATTAACCAGATTTCCCATTTTGATTCCATGGAAATAAACTTTATTTTGCTCAGTAACTTTTCAGTTTAATTGAGTTACTTTTGTGTGCCATTCCCATACATTCTCAATCTGTCATGACTGCTGGATATAATAGACATTTGCAGTCATTTGTTATTTTGGTAAAATTCCAAAATCATGAAAAAATATGGCCCTGTTATAAAAGTGAAAATGTATAAATACTTGCTGTAATTGTAAATGTAGTGTGCTATAAAATCTTGCATCATTTTTAGAAAATACGTGAAATATCAAGCTTGATTTAAACTACATATTGTACATTTTTAAAAGATAAACACTTTGAGATTTATAGGTCATTTTCAGAATTCTTTTTTAAATGAAAAACTTTTACAAATATTGTAAATAAGTAAATCCTGTTTTTAACAAAATATTCGCTCCCCCTTAATGTGAATACTTTGCGAGGTCACATTTTTCAAATAAGCATTGTGTACCAAAAATTTGTGAGTTGGGAATTCTTTCCGTTTTCATGGGGTGTGGGATATTGAAAGAGATGTACCAAGACGTTCAGGTGAGACACTGTATCTATGAACTTGCCTTTAGCAATAACAAGACATAGTTTTAGCCATTCTCCATGAGGAGTGATAAAACTGAAATGTTGCATGAGAGCACACATAGTTTTATAACGTAATGTTCTTATTGAATTCTCCCAAGACTTCTTGTGATGTTACATTCGTATTTTGTATATGGTACAGTAACAGTTGTATTACAGTATTTTTGTATTGTCCGTGCAAATATTATAGGAATTAGATAGATGTTATTTGTAAAAAGGAGAATTAAAATGAAGTTATTCTAAAATAATTGGTATTAATTATTTAATATAAAAGCTACCAAATTTTAAAATATGATTTTAAAAGCTTGGAAAATACATTGTTTAAAACAAATGTATTTCCTATTGTCATGACTAATTAAAATTTTAGCATAAAATTTTAATTGTGACATATCAGAAGTCTGGCAGCATTTTTCTAACTTAAGAAATTTTATGAAAAGGCTTTTATAATAAGCTTTTACGAGCCTAAGTCCACTTCATTAGCTGCATTTCACAAAAGCTAATATGCTTTTCAATGATTTTCTTTTAGTCAAAAAGTACTGCCAGAGGCTTCCTGTTTTGTTTTTTTTAAAGACCGCTGTCTTACAATAGAATTCTCCATAATTGCTGAAGAAATTAAAGTATATGCTATTGAGAAATAAGGTTCTTCAGTTTATCCATATATTCTGTCTCTATTAAAAACAGCTCAGTTGAGTGGAATTATGTAAATACATGATTTTGAAAAACATTAATAATTTCTAAATATTAAATATGAAAAAGTCATCAGTATGTTAAATCCTCAACTATTTGGACATCTAAAATAGGCTTAATAAGGAAATTCGTAGCTGGTCAATCTTTTTCAATTGAATTGACATTTTTCTAAAAAAAAAAAAAAGTCACAAACCTGGCATCACAGTATTAGAACAAAACTGCATACTAATTAAAAGCCGTGCAAACACATAGCATTTTTTCTAGTTTCAGTTTTGACACTAGATATCTATCCTGGAGTTTTAAATATTCTTCATCCTGTTCTTTTTTTATTAAGGTTAATGTTGAAGAAGGAAAATGCGGAAGTCGCCATTTGACAAGTTTTATAAATGAGAATTATTTGAAGCTCAGGAATAAGTGAAGCTGAAATTTGAAAAAAAAGAAAGTGAATGCATGCTAATTATCAGACCAGAAGTCCCACTTATAGAATATTGAGCAATTTGTGTGAAGTGGGGAAGATGAAAGAAGTCAGAATTTGAAACGGAAGAATGAACGGAAGAAAAGAAATAAAAATGAAGTTAAGATAAGAAGTAATCTGGAATCTGAAAGCACTACGCTAAGTAATTACTAGTCTGTTTATGTGTCCCTGTATATTTTGATAAACATGCATGCATGCATTATTTGTTTAATAGACGAAAAAACACACAGGGTTTTTTTTTAAAGAAGTGCTTTAACAGGCAAAAAAAAAAATCCTAAATCTAGGCAGTTCTAGTGGCAACTGCCCGGACACATAATGGAGACAAAGAACTTTATTTTTCACCAGAACTTCTTTAGACTAAAATACTAAAGACATTGAACTTAAACTAAATTATGCATTTTCTACACACAGGAGTCCCGTTCTGCTTCCAGAAGTGGAAGTGCTCATGGTTCTGGCAAGTCTCCAAGGCATTCCCCTGCTCGATCTAGATCCAAGGAGGGTTCAAGGCGATCTAGGTCAAAATCTAGATCGAGATCTGAATCTCGGTAAGCTTATGTGGTGCATATTTTTGTTACATTTATCTCAAATAAATTTACTTATCTAAATACAGCTAAATGTTCTTGCATTGAGCTTAGTGACTATATTCATGTAGTTTTCTTGGTAGTGTTAACATGAGTGATTTGCAATTATTTCCTTATGAGATTTATGTTTACAAGCTATGTTTAATTCTAGTGATCTTGGAATTTAGTGCTAAAATTTTCAGATGGTCCTCCGGTCATTAATTCCCAATTGTCATTTATATCTTGTTTAGTTACTATAGGTGTCCCTAGTGAGTTTAATTGCTGTATTGTACATAAGGATTATATGGCTTATCTTGATTGAAACAATGGGTGATTAAAGTCTTGCTAGGCAAATAAATAATATAGCTGGATCCTAATATAACTGGATCCTAGAGTTCATTACAGGTAGTTCTCAAATTACAACTATTCATTCAGCAACCATTTGAAACTACGAAGATACTGAATGAAAAACTTACAACTGGTCCTTGAAGTTCCAATTGTTGCCATGGTCACATGAACAATTCACATGAACAATTCAGGTATTTGGTAACCAGCTCGAACTTACAACTGGTTACAGCAACCCGTGGTCACCTGATCACCATTTCTGACCTCCCCTGCTGGCTTCCCACAAGCAAAGTCAGTGGGGAATCTAGCAAGGAAGATCACATTGCTCAGGTAAGTCTCCCTCCTGCCCCATTTATACCATGCCCTCCTTCCCCCATTCACTCAGATGAACCTTCACCTGCATACACGTTCCCCAACCTCCTTGTACTTACATGCACCACACACATCCTTGGTCCCTAGCCTTTCTGGCACCAGGAACCAATTTTGGAAGAAAAGTTGTCCTCCACAGACCAGGGGTGTGTGTGTTTCGTGTGCAACCTAGATACCATGCATGAGCAGATGAAGCTTTGCTTGCCCACTGCTTGTATGACCTGCGTTCCTAATAGGCCACGGACCGAGGGTTGGGGCCCCTGCCCTCAGATCCATACAGTCTACTAAACATGAAAGAACCGTCTGACTTAGCTGTTAGGAATGAAAAACCTCCAAGACCTCTCCATCACATAGTGGCACCCAGTGCTCCTTGCCTTACTCCCTCCATTTTCAGCTTAGCGACTCGCACATCTTGAGTTATAACAACAATCTCGATTGCTTTGCTAAGTGATGCAGTCATCACACAACAGCATTACTTAATAATGGCAGTCCTGCTTTAATTGCAGTCAACCTGAGGATTAGCCGTATACAAAGGTTAAAGTTTTAATATTCTAGTACCTCTAGATTTAAATAATGTCAGGTAACGTGAAAAACATACAGTATGTGTACATGTATTTATATATGTACATATCTGAACATTCCACCCAGTCAGAGAAGTGGATTCCAGAATTGTCCATGAAGTTAACATACCAACAGTAGAAGAATATGTCAATGAGGAGAGGAATAAAAAAAATCTGTCATATATCTTTGCTTTGAAATTATCAGTGCCTCACTTGGATTCACTTACACCACAAACATATTGTAATTCAAATACATTTCTGATAAATCCTTTTCCTATTGAGCTGTTTAGGAAAGTCCATGCTCCAGGTTTCCTTCCCATAAAAAGTATAGTTGAAGGCAACAAAGGACCACTACCTTGGTTGTAGTATTGATGTGACTAAGGGTGTGCACAGAATGAGAACAATATCCTGAGCCTAGCCCTAGACCCGTGATGGCGAACCTATGACACGCGTGCCACAGGTGGCACGCTGAGCCATATCAGAGGACACGCGAGAGGTTGCCCTCTGTCAGCTCCAGTGCGCATGCGCACGCTGGCCAGCTGATTTTCGGCCTTGGGGAAAGCCGTTTCGCCCTCCAGATGCTTCAGGGAAGCTTCCCTGAAGCCCCGGAGTGTAAAAAATAGCCTAACGGCAAACCGGAAGTGTGTTTTTCTAAACTTCCGGTTTGCCTGTTTGCCCGTTTTTCACCATACCAGGCTTCGGTGAGGCCTGTGAACATGTGCGGGTAGGGGGGGGATTGTGCACATGCGCAGGGACAGTGTGTGTGTGTGCATGCGCATGCGTGGGGGGGAAGGGGTGTGGGCACCCACACACTGCCTTTTGGCACGCGAACCAAAGAAAAGTTCTCCATCACTGTTCTAGGCAGTTGACAGGCGTCATAACATTGGCCTCTAGCCAAAAAGAAATTGCACATAGGTTTTTATATTCTGGGCTTCCCATTTTTTGTACAGATACCAGTGGTGGGTTGTTGCCGGTTCGGACCGGTGCGCCCATACTGGTGATGGAAATTTGCCACCGCTCACCGAACTGGTAGCGATGGCCAGCTGGCCACGCCCCTGAACCGGTCCTCCGGCTGTTGCCATTTCCATGTTGTGACGTGAAATGCGCACTTCCGAGGCGATGCGAACTGGTAGGGAAGGTAAGTAGAACCTACCCCTGACAGGTACATAAGGAAATTCTGAGTCAGTGACTATAAGTCCTGTTTTGCATAAAGGGAAGTGCATTATCTATTTATTGCTCAGAACATGAAAAGGCACAGCTGCAGAAGGATCAATGCCTTCACCAATCAACTGAAGATCGAGATCCTTAATTTTATCTGTTATGATATATTTAGAATTGGGAAATGGGACTCTCCTAAAGAAAGTGTCCCATGCAATGGACATGGCCAATCAGAAAACAAATATTTGCCGGTCATGCCTTGATTCCAGAACATGGAAGGATTTATTTTAATTCACAGTTTTCTATTTCAAATACAAAAAGAAAAGATTCAGAGTCAGGCTACTTGGCCAAGAAACTGATTGATTGCATGGCAGAGGTGAGATCTGAGCATCAAATGCCAAATAGCCTACTTGCTTCACTAAGCACAATAGAATGTACCGTAGGCAGTCCTCGACTTACAAGAATTCATTTAGTGACCATTTGAAGTTACAATGTCACCCCAAAAAAGTGACTTATGACCATTTTTCACACTTATGACCATTGCAGCATCCTCATGGTCATGTGACCAAGATATGGATGCTTGATAATTGATTTATATCAGGGGCGTCACGTTGTCATCACATGACGTATCCCAACTTTTCTCCCCTTCGCTAAACCAGGGGTGGGCATGGCCAACACGTGAGGCATCTGCGGGCTGCTAATTTGACACCCCTCATTTATATTTATAACTGTTACGGTGTCCCCAAATCTTGTGAACACCTTTTGCGACCTTCTGACAAGCGAAGTCAATGGGGAAGCCAGATTCACTTAACAACCTGGTTATTAATGTAACAACTGCAATGCTTCACTTAACAACTGCAGCAAGGAAAGTCATAAAATTATCGCTTAACAAACGGCTCACCTATCAGCATTAAATGTTGGGCTCAATTATGGTCGTAAGTCGAGGACTACCTGTACTAAAGACAAACCATTAGGTTCACAAACACGTTTGTAAATTAAACTTTAAAAAACAAATTAAAAGGAGTGAGGAGGATAAGGGCACCATGCCCCTCTGTGCCCCTCTCAGCTGTTGTCTTTAATCTGGCAACTAAAGGGCAACTTCTTCAGCCTTCTCACCCAAGTAAAGTATTTCCTTTGTTTATAACCCTATAACAAGCCTTAAATGGTGCTCACGAAGACATAGCTCTCTCTCAGCCATCAGAATTCACTTTATCACAATGCTCAGGCATACTCTTTAGCAAACAGTCAAGTTAACTAAAGGCAGACTTGTTGATTGGTCCAAGATTCTAACAGCAGAATAGGAATGCTGGGGGTTCTCAGCCGTTCTTCTGGCTATTCCCCCCTCCCCTCCTTCTGCTCCAAGGGATTCCCCCAATCTTATGGGATATGTTGGAAGGGAGATGGAAGGCTTCCGGGAAACAGGAAGGGATTGAAAATCATTTCCATTCCCATTCCATCAGTGGCAGCTTCCAGTATAAAGCAGAAATTGGGAACTATGGCCCCTTTATGACCTGTGGACTTCAATTCCCAGAATTCCTGAGCCAGCATGGTTCACTCAGGAATTCTGGGAGTTAAAGTCCACAGGTCATAAACGGACCATAGTTCCTCCCCCCTGCAATTCTACTCACTTATTTATTTCTTAGATTTATGTCCCATCTTCTTGTTCAGGAGCTCAATAAGGAATATGTTGTGCTTCCTCCTCCCATTTCCTCCCCATTACAACAACCTGGTAAGGTCACCTGGGCCTAGAGGTGGAGCTCTTGCCTCACAATCAGGAGGTTGTGAGTTCGATCCTAGGTAGAGGCAGATGTAGGGTCTTCTGTTTGGGCAGGGGGTTGGACTAGATCACAGGTCACCAACCGGTGGTCTGCAGGAAAATTTTGGTGGTTCGTGGAGAAATCTTGGCCCCCGGGCCGGATATGGCCAAGAGCAATTGGGGGAGAAGGTTCAGCCACCTACAATTCTCTGCCTAAATTTTTGAGCTCGGATGAAGTTTCCCGCCGCTTCCATTGCTTGTGCCGCACTACAACTGAGAGAAGCACTTCGGGCAGGCTCAAGAATTTGCATGAGGTTGAGCAAACACTCATCTCTCGAGGACCCCATCCGAAGTGCTTCTCTCAGCTGTAGTGTGGCACAAGTATTGGAAGCGGTGGGGGAAACTTTGGCCGGCTCCAGAATTTGCATGGGGCTCTTCGAGAGATGAGTATTTGCTCGGCCCCATGCAAAGTGAGTCTCAGCGCCTGCTTTCTCATCCAAGAGAAGGACAAGGGAGCTAGTCCTCCCCCCTCCCCCGCACGAAGATAAAAGGGGGCGCAGGACTAGCTCCATTGTCCTTCTCTTGGACAAAAAAGCAGGCGCTGAGACTCACTCATTGGCCAGCAGCCAAGGTGAAGGAAAAAGCGGGATTATCCTCGCTTGGGCCAGCCCATCGCACTGCATCACCTGATCCAGGACACCCGGGGAAGGGCTGGCCGGCTGGTGCTCACCCCAAGCAGCGTGGCTGCTGACAGCGGCAAGCAGCTCCAGGGCGTCCCGCTAAGACTCCTGTCCAGGAGAAGGTGAGTGCCAGCTGCAGATCGGGCCGGGGAGGGCTTGGCATCCCCGAGGGCAGAGGAGTCAGCACCACCGGGAAATACGCCCACCACCTGCCTGCCAACCCACCCGAGGGGCGCCAGGATTGCAGAAACGCTCAGGCGCTCACTCTCCACGTGGAGCTGCCTTCCGGCGTTCTCATCTTCAAAGATTAAATCAGACAGCTCTTTTTGTATGTTGGGCAGCCTGATTCAGTGTTGCATAATAAACTTGCATGTTTTATATTCTTGATATGAAAAAAGGTAAATTAAAACCCCAAATTCA
>JANHGD010004624.1:396366-409370 GCA_027560375.1 Imantodes cenchoa | reverse complement strand
TTTAAATGCAGAAGTAACATGTTTGATGCTATATGGTCAGATTCTAGCATGATTATTTTGTGTACAATGCAATAAAATATAATTGCATATAGCTGAAAATATTTTGAATTATATGATAAAAATATTGCATCCAATTATACAAACATTTTTGTGCTGCTGTGTGCTTTAAAATGGTAGAATACAAAAATATGGGAATTGGAGAAGTCATACAGTTATTGCTACTAACCCTAACTGTTTAATGCTGATTTTCTGGGGAAAAATATTGATGTTAATTGTATAAATTTGTCTTGTTTTATGTCCTTTATGTGGTACTTAACATTTTCAATTCACTCTTATCGGTTGCCCCAAAACTGTAACAATTTTAAATTATATTTTTTTGATTACTCTAGTCAGAATTATTGTTTTCCATCTAACCATGTAGTTACAATGGTGGATCTTTGTCTAAACTTAAGAAAATTTCTTCCATGCTTCAAAATTGAAGAGTAGAATCTTTGATAATATTCAGTGGGAATATTATCATGCTTTTGAGTTTAGTTAGAGGTTCAGAAGTCCTTGAAGTTTGCATTAACTTTTATGAGGTGCTCAAAATCCAAACCACTATCCTTTGTTTAAGCTATGTTTAGATTATTTTTTAAAGAGTTGATTGCAAGGCAACTTTTTGATGAGATACAAATATTGCCAAATTTAAGTAGGTTAGAAATATATGCTTGAATAGGCTATTTTCATACTGTGGAAGTTAATATACATTAATCATTTTAACAAATAAAGATACATTTTGTATTTAGGGTGCATTTTAACATTGTTGATATTTGGCTAAGTATGGCACAAGAGTGTAAAATTTACAATTTTGTATATTAAGCTTGATTATTTAAATTTGACTAGAGAAATAAAAGTGATGTGTATTGCAGTGTTGTCTGGAAATAACTTGAAATACCACATTCTGCAATGAAAGTGCCTATACAAAGCACCCACTGAAAACCAGAATCCTACTTAATTTTTAACGAGCCCAAAATACTCAACATTTCTGTTTCGATACATATTTCATTAAAACAGAAATCATCAGGTACATATTTCATTAAAACAGAAATCATTTAGGTACCCCTATAGGCAAACAACTGTACTGGACACAAGACAGTTTTGAGCTTGAGTACATTCAGGCAGATCTCTGTCGAAATGCTGCCATAATCAGAATTATGGGTTTTGATCAGCATAACTTATTTCACAATATAAGTTAGTCCACAGTTAGTCCTTTAGATGCTGCTGGATCCTAACAGCTGTCCACTTCAATTACATATTTCCCATTCAACACATTATATGGGATCTATAAGTCAGCAGATATAAATATATGTATTGTCTTAAATGAATTGTAAAGGGAAGACTTATAAAGTATCGTTTTTCTTGGTGGTGAGGGTATGAATTAAGTTTGAATGTTCACTTTCCATTTTTAAAATTAACTATGGCACTGCTTTTTTTTATAAGAATCATCTAAGCTTTGAAAACAGTCATAGAACATGACAATACTGAAGATAGGGTCAAATAGCCAAAGACCATATTGCTCACAAATTTTTTAAAATGACAAATTTTCGGTCTTGTAGTTTAAACAGTAATTTAGAGAATATATATTCATGTTTTTGCCTTCACTATATATTACATTTGTGGAGAAGACAAGTAGTATACAGTATATCAATTCTCAATATCTGTTTTAAAATAAAATGAAGCAGAACATTTAGTTAGGTGAAGAAATAATTTGTTCAGTAACTCTATGAATTAAAATAAGTATAGATAGAATAATTATTGGAATGGAACAATCTATATAACTATTGTGTTTCTAATTTTGATTTCACACTTTTTATGGAAATTTCAGTGATATATTCTGAATTTCCATGAGGTGCAGTTAAAGGGAGTTTTTGTAGAAACTAAAATGTATGTATTTTAAGAAGACTTTCAGAACTGAAAAATATTGCTAAATATTAAAACAGCTTATTCAACATGTAAAAAACCTAATGAATTATTTACTTTAAAAATAATATTAAAAATAAGAGAATAGCTTCACAGTCTATGTCCTAAAAAGCCATCAGGTGTAATTTACTGAAATATTTGAAAGAGTCATATTTGGTTTCTAGTTAATTTATATGAACAGGAAAATACCTTTAATCATCTGGATTTTGTTGCTTCTGTGAGTCACTTTCATAGTAGTTTCTGAATGAAAAATAACCAGCATTGTAAAAGAACCTGAGAGATCTAGAGAGATTAAGAAAGTTGTGATAGAAATAGTTGCTGAATATTGGGTCAAAGGATAAAGAGACATAAAGAATTACTAAAGAGGGAACATAAAGAGAAGTCATAATTTCAACTTATTCTGTGATACAAATGGTCACAAAATATTTAGTTTGCATGGTAATTTTCACGATTGTAAACCATGATGTTTCTGTTCTTGGGCTTTTTAAATGCAAGGTAAACGAAGAAGCAATAAAATATCCTGGGAAAAGAATTAGAAAGAACAAGTTAGTGGTCTTCAAATTATGTGGGAATTGTGGGAAAGTGTGTTGTCTAACACCTTAGTTGAAAAATGAATGGAATGAAATGAATTTTTTTCATCCTTATTTCTAATAAAGACTTGCTGAATGTACTAAGAATGACCACATTATTTATATACCGTTTTAAATGATTTGATATAAATAATTGTTATCAATTTTGAAATGCCTCTTATGAATATGAATTATTCCATTTTGTAAAGATACTGTTGATATGCCTTCTAAGATTATAAATCACTATGTGGATGCAAGAGATATTTTTCAGAAATAATAGGTTTGCTGTATACAAATGCTTATAACAACCTCAAAGTCATTAGACTCCCTATAATTAATTCTCTCAGTAAAGATGGGAACAATTTTTGTGTGTGTCTGGATGGAACTTCAAACAAGTGATATAAGATGGAACAGAAGATGTATATACATAGCCTCTAGTGGGAAGAAAAAGAAGCTACCAGGAATGTTTTTCTTTAGTCCAAATGAAAAGTCAGTCTATTGATTATAGGGATGAACAAGTGAACAAGGAAAAAGGAAAACTAGAAGTAGAAAAAAACACAGACTAACATTTGCCCACCATTGAGGGGAGAGAAAGGAGCGATCACATCTTCCGTTTCAGCACGATTAAACATGTAATTGTAACTGATGATGTTCCTGAAATTAAGTAACATATACTCATGAAATGCGTTTCTTCCAGTCAAAAGGAAGCATATAGAAAGGACACATTTCTGCTTCTGAATGGATACAAACTGTTTAGTTGTTTCTAGAGTAAATTGACTGTATCCAGTAGGTATAGAGAGGGAGATATTTTAGACCTTATTAAAGACAGACATTCTTGTTTTATAAACATCTAATATCTGGGTTTTTTTGTGTGAAATGCACTCCTGCTTTTCAATGTCCCATGTTTCATTTTTGTATTTACCTGTTCCATTTTTGTAATGTACTGCTGATGGAGTTTCTTGCTTTATAAAAGAACAATTGTATAGATAACCAATGTCATAAAATTTGTATATGCCAATTACTCCTATAAGCATTTACATCAAAGGCAACTCTGGGATTTTGTTTTGTTTTTGATCAATTCAAAACTGAATTTTCCAAAAAGAAAAAAAGATGCTATCTGAAGTCTAATATTAAGCTAGGTTTTAGAATACCTTCTCAGCAGGTTTGTCACCAGTCATCAGAAATTGGAATTCCTTCTCTCTCTCTCTCTCTCTCTCTCTCTCTTTTTTAAAAAAGTTTTTCCACCTTCTTGTGATCGACACTGAAGTGGTTTGTTATTCATACTATCTTAATATGAACTTGCATCAACTTTCCTATATTATATAAATGCGACTCACCCTGAAAAAGATCAAGGTCTTCCACTGATCTCTGTGACTCAGATTGAACTCATGCCATCCAGTCAAGATTTAGCCTGCCCTTTGCCTGAGCTCATGAAAGTGACCCTGTCTTTTATCTGAAATACCATCTCTTGTGTTTCCCTTTGACATCATATCTTTTTCAATGGCAGTCACCCTTGTAATAGTGCTCTCTTTGAGGATTTAAATGGCATGACTCAGGTTTGTCCAGAATCATGAGACTGCTTTGCTCATTACATTTTACTGTAATCTACTTGGGGTACTTATTGTTCATTTATCTGTAAGAAATCATCTAGCCCTTTCTTTGAAAGTACGTAGACTGTCCACAAAAGGCTATTCTTTCAAATGTAAATCAAATGCCCTATCATTTTTCAAATGCTAAAGCTGACTCCCGAGTGCTGATAAATGTGTTTGTTATTCAAGTGTGAATTATTCATTCAGCCATATTTCTAATCTTGGACAATCCAAGTCCAGTCCACAGCAAACCATACCTAGGGATGAGTTAAAATGGAATACTTCATCAAAAAAGTCACATTGAAAAGCCTTCCAATAATCCTCTGGTAATGAATAAAAAAGGATTCAAAATATTTGCCTATTTAAATTGTTTTATTTGCCCCCATGATATTATCTCCCTCACTTATAAGATAAAGGTAAGATAAATGTAGACACTGCTGGTTAAGAATACAAGCAGTGTCCTGTAGGATAAGACTCCTGGCCAATCTAGTACAGCAGTTTGTTCTCGCTGTGATTAACCAAACACACAAGGAATTTAATCTCTCAACAATGACTTTCATTGAAGTCACCCTGCCATCAAGACTAATAATCATTGATCCACACAATTTCAATTAATTGCTTCAAGCCAGCCAACCTGATATGGTAGGTAGCACCACGTCTTGTAGCAAATTCTAAAGCATTGTGTAAAAAAAAAACAAACCACACATTTCCTTTTGACTGTCCTTATTCTTCCAGGGTTCGGTTTCATCGGATGACACAGTTCGCTAACAGAGTTCATAATTTAATCAGAAGTCCTTTTCCTCCAGTCAGCCCCTAAAATTTAATCTCATTATACAATATCAGAAGATGCTTAAATCAGTGGAGAATGTTTCAGCATTGAAACTCATACTGAGAGGTTTTCAATTAAGTATAGGTAGATCTCATTTAGTGACCAAATTGGGATTCGCAACTTGGTCATTAAGAAAAGTGTTTGCTAAGTGAAACCAGGACTCTGCTTTTGATCTTGCTTCAGCTTTCCTTTGTTTTACTGACCTATAATCGTGAATGTGAGGATTGGTCATAAAGTTACGTTACTGTCACAATTGTGAGTGGTTGCTGAATGAGGCAGTTACTAAATGAAGACGTATCTGTAACTTCAGGCTCTGGATTGCCATCACTTACATAGGTAGCTGTTGATCCTCTGAGACAGAAATAGTAGATGGCTTCCTGTATTTGGTGACATCTGTAAGGAAATTCAGTCGGCTCATTAACTGCACTCTTCGTAGTTAAAAAAAAAAGTTAGGAGGAAGTCCTAACCATCTCCTAGATTATATGCAGAAATTGCTTTAGCATTCTTCCCTGCTAGTCTGGATTATTCTGCACCAGAAATACTAATAACCTGTAATTCTGCCACCCAAATAACACTAAGTCTTTTAGCTCCAACCATGGAAAAACTGGAGTTAACCATTTCCTGGCTAACTCCAGAGGTGCACATAAATTACTATTACAATGCAATATCCATTCAAGTTAATTCTCTCAGACAACCTTTTGGCACCTTTTAATTCCTCTCAATTTCACTCTCGTTGGTAAAAATGTTCTTCCTTACTTAATAGTATCCCTAATAAAAATTGTAATTGTGTATCCAGAATTATGTATCCAGAATTGAAATGATCTAAGCTAAAATTTTAGCATTCAGTTCTAGTACGCTGAATTAAAAGTTTTCTTGAACAATTCCTATTATGTAGTTTCATAAGTAGATAGTTTTGCCACCTTGCATATTTGAAAATCTATCCCAGCTTCATATTTTAAGATGAAGAATAGAGAGAGCGCTTTTGGCACATCAAGTATGTAACATTACTAAAAAGACATTACAGTTCATCTCGATGCTGATTTTGTTCAGCAAAAAAAAAAAAAAGACTTAACTAGTTAGTACTATGAAGAGCCATTTTATCCTGTAGCAATAGCTGAGAAAAATCTATATTCTCCCTTATTCCTTCTCCCCAAAGAGACAAGATTATATAAACTCTGAAAGTTCATTGTCAGTCCAGAGCTATTCTTAATCCTACTTGATGTAGGATTTTGATACCCTCAGTGAACATAGAATATTGGATTCTGAACACCACTGAAGTATTCTTTGCTGGCATGCCAGCAAAAATGAACAAAGAGGGAACCAATTGAACCTTAAATGAATGAAATATTTTTCTCCATTTTTATTCTTTAAAAGAATGGGATTGTAAATTGTTTCAGTTGTAGGTAGAAATTTCATACTATTGATTTAAAATATTTATATAGCCACCTATCTTCTAACCAGCTCTGGGTGGCTCCTAATCAAAAGTTAAAACAACACATAAAATTACATTAAAACTATAAAATTAAACAGATTGACACATTAAAACATTGAGAATAACAAAGACCTAGTGCCAAGTCAAACTTCAAACTTGCAATTATCCAGTCTTATTCTAATGCCTGGGGGAGGGGGGACTGGGACCAGGTCTTCAAAGCTTTATGGAAGGCTAAGAGTAGAGGACTGCCAATTTTTGGGGAGGAGGGATGCATAGTGTTCTAAATATAGAGGACAGGAGCTGCCACAGAAAAGGCACTCTTCCTAGTTCCCATTAGATGGCAATATTTAGGGGAATGGACTAGGTCCATTCACCAGGAGCATGTCTGACCCAATTTTTATATTCTTTTGATGAGCTATTGTTTTTAAATCATGCTTTCTGTCTTTGGTCTTCCTCATTGTCATTTGTAATTTCTTCAATAAATTGTGGCTAAACTACAACTGTCTACAGTCTGTGCATCCAGAATCTGGATAGATACTGAGTAAATACTGAATTTTCTTAATAGCACCTTTCAAATATGCTTATTTTGAGCTATTTGAAGGTTTCTCTGGAGCCCCCAGCACAGTACATGGTTGATGACAGCACCACCAAATGATATTTGAGGCTGTTGCTATCTGAATCTCTCCAGAATATACCATGTTGGTGGAAAATTTAGAGGGTTGCCTTCTCTGTACTTATGCAGAATAGCAGATTGGGGAAGTCATGAGCTTGCAGATCTTAAGAACATTCCTGCATGTTAATGTATTAATATCATTGGTCCCATTGAATTGAATGGTTTCTTTCACTAGTGCAAAATGCATTTTTGAAGCCTGATTTGCTGAATCCAGTTTACAATTCAATTTGAGGATTATGGAATTCTGAATGCCAGCAAAACTTTTGGAGCAGGCTGCATCTACGCTTACCTGAAAAAAATATTTGTAGGGATTACTAAGCAACTTTTATTATGTTTGTGAAGTGGTAGCATGCCAAAGACATGGATACCCTACACCGGAGTATCCAATCGTGACTGACAGTAGAATTCTGGGAGTTGAAGTCCACAGATCTTAAAGTTGCCAAGGTTGGACATATGTGCAATTGACCCCATAAGGGGAAGTAAGAATGTTCAGCTGGAAACAGGAAAAGGACTTAGGCTGTCACAAAAGAAAATAAATAGAAAAAACCCAACCATTTCTTTAGAAGGATACAGTCAAGATAGAAATCTAGCATATGTTCAGACCCTTAAACACTTGGAATGAAGACATCAAATATATATTTAGTAAATGTCAGTGAAAACTCATTATATATCAATAGCAAAGATAACCAATATACAGTGATTCAGAAAGTATTCAGACTCCTTTGACTTTGGTCATTTTGTTATGCTGGAGCCTGATTCTACAGTTGTTGAAATTCATTTTTTCTCATTAATCTACACTCAGTACCCCATAATGACAAAGTGAATACAGAATTTTAGAAATGTCTGTAAATTTGTTAAAAATTAAAAATTAAAATATCACACTGGTATAAATATTCAGAACCTTTGCAACGACACTTGAAATTTAGCTCTGGTGCCTCCCATTTCTCTTGATAGTTGCTGACATGTTTCTACACCTTGATTGGAGTCCACCTGTGGTAAAATTAAATTGATTGGACATGATTTGGAAAGGCACAAAACCTATAGAAGACCTCACCGCTGACTATGCATATGAGGTCAAAGGAACTGCATGCAGAGTTCAGAGCCAGGATTATGGCTGTAAAGCACTATAAAGTGGTATATAACTCTTAAGTGCTAGTGCTATTATTGCAAGATAATGTGAGGCTGTGAATCAAATGGTTTATTTCTTTCCTATTGGCAGCCACCTAGAAACTGAACTTCGAGGCATGCCCCCCTCTAATGAACCTTTCTGACAGCATGTAGAAAGAGGCTTTTGGAGGGGGGGGTGCATTTCAGTTAACTGCATTTGACGTGAGTAGGGTTAGAGATAATAATGCAGGCAGCTCTGGGAGGCTGTCTAAAATGGTGTTCAAGCATTTAATCTAGAGAAACTAAGCACATTATACTAGCTATTAGACCAGCTTCTTTTTGCATACATGGAGTTCTTTATGCAGAAATAGATAGGAGGAATTTAAGTTTAGTTTCTGAGACATCGTGGCAGACATTCACAAATGTCTAGGATTTGGATATGGAAGCTGAGGTCCTCCAAATGTTGCTGTTCTACATTTTACGGCAGCCCCAACCAGTATAACCAGTGATGAGGAATGTTGGGAGCTGCCATTCAGAAATGTTGAGAGGGAAAGATCGCACTCCTTCCACAGACACCTAATCCATTAAGAAGGGGGCTATATAATGAGGGGGACAGATGGCACCATGACAACAGTAGGCATTTCTGTTCACGTGGTTCGTATGAGACACGGCCAAGTTAATGGAAAACTCCAACAATCCTGAGAGTATAAGCTGTTTTCTCAGATTTCAGATTCTAAAGTCCAGGAAATCTAATTTTTTCTCTCTTTCTAAAAAAAAGGGTACATTGGACACATAAAGGCTATATATTTCTAGAGTCAAGAATGGCAAGTTCAGGTTCTATTAGATCAGGCTATTTGTCTATTCAGCATAAAATTGTCTGCTTATGTCTAGATGAGACAATATTGGGCTAGATAGACAAATAGTCTGATTTAATAAAAGCAAAAAAAAAGTGTTACTAATGTTAAATGTACATAGAGAATGTACTGGGATCTGAGCCTCAAGCCAAATCATATATTTGCCAGCAAAATACTATACAGAAAACAAAACAACCTCATCGAGGTTTCGAGAAATAAGAATGTACTTACAGAAATAACAAATACATATGCATACAAGCCCTCAGGCAATATATATATATAAATTAAAAAAGAAAAATAAAGCCCTCCCTATTTAACACTGGCAATATACATACACTGTAGAGCGCAGGAACTTCCACTGGTCAACCTCTTTGGATCTTTAAACACTCAACTATCTGCTATTTCCAGTTGGTTTGATTGTTTCAACTGGTCACACACTTTAAAATGAAAATAGCTTTTAGCATTTTCCTCCTTTGAGGAAATTCTGGGTAGTAGAATTTGAAATTCTTTGAAATAAGAAAGGTGCTGAAAAGGCCAGTTCTTTGTTTTATAACAAGCTGACCTTATAGTTGAAGCCCAAAGCTAATCCCTTGTGGCCCCTTACTTAATGTTTCTCTCTAATTTCATGAAGAACCTATTCAGTCAATAATGACTGGAACTTCATATTATTAATAATACATGCCAATTGCCAAGCGTCCGAATTTTGATCATGTGGCCATCCGGATCCCGCAGTGGTTATAAGTATGAAAAAGTTATTTTTTCCAGTGCTTTTGTCACTTCAAACGGTCACTAAATGAATGGTTGTAAGTTGAGGACTACCTGTATCATTAACAAATGACTTGACAACAAAACCAACATCTAAGGCTATGTCCCTAAATTTTTATAAGCGGACAAAACAGATTATTTGCGAGCATGTATATAGGCCTAACACTAAAGGGCCCTGAAATAGAATTTTCAATTTCTGGATTATGAATCTTTATTCTATTCATATCTGAATAGATATCACTTCACTGAATAGTTTGGCTATGGGTAATAACTTTATGAAAGCCATAAGCATATAAATACATACAAAACTAAGTAAGATTACAGTTTAAGGTTGTACTTATTTATCAATTATGTAGAGGTACACATGTATTTCCTGCAGTCTGCTGTTGAAATTGCAGTGTTACTACAATCTTGATGGAACTTCACCAGGGCCTTCTGCCATTAACCCGGATAATAAAGATGTCATCAATGTTCTTCAAGTAGTGAAAAGAGCTTTTGGAATCAGAACTGAGAGAATATTGTTAGCTGAATAATTATTGTTCCAAGCCACCACAAAGATGTTAGTGTATTATGGGGATGTGTGAGTTCCTGTGGCAATGCCACTGATTTAGAGAGGTACATGCAGTCCAGAGCTGAATTAATTCTGAATGGGTAAATGTGATATGGCAGAGTTTGCTGGTTCTATATTCTATAATCAATTATTCGATTTATTATTTCATCTGCATAAAATACATTGGTATAAACCGCTTCAGTGCCATTGATGTTCAGGGTGATTCTTATGGCATATTGACAATGAATATTATTTCTTCCAAAAAGTGTTTTTCCATGTATAACTTGGAGTGTTGATGCCATAAGACTGAAGAATGGATTCTGTGTAATTAGATACTCACGTTTCTTTCCAGAAGCCAGTGTTACATAGAGTTTTATTTAGGGAATGATTTTATCTCCCAATTTTCTATCGTAAAAAAATTAGGGGGGGGGGAAACAGGAGTGTCCAATGGAGTTGTATTTTTGAATATCTACACTGCCTTGAGGTCTCAATTAAAGGGTGGCATAGAAATGGTGACATATAAACGCAGTAACTGAATTAAGTGTTGAATAAAGTATAAAAATTATTGCTCACTGGTTTTTAAAAGGTGTAGAATTTTCTATATGTGCTGCTTCTATATGTACAGCCTCCCAATTGTGACCTAACTTGGTGACTTTCTAGTTGATTTAGCTCCTTTGCCTCCACTGCATTTCAGTGCAAATTAGCTTACATATTCTCTGATATCAACTTGTTGCCCAATGTGGAGTAACTTTTGGAAAGTTTTCCCTTTTAAATTTTAGGGCTCTACTGCATTCACTGGAAGAATCTGTAAATAGCAGCGGGATCCAGATTCTGGCATCCATGTCTTTAATAGCAATAACAATAGCACTTATATACTGCTTCATAGCACTTTATAGCCCTCTCCAAACGGTTTACAGATTCACCATATTGCCCCAAACAATCTGGGTCCTCAGAAGAATATAAGGTTGAGTCAACCTCTAGTACAGTGATGGCAAACCTTTTTTCCCTCGGGTGCCGAAAGTGTACACGCACGTGCTATCGTGCGCACATGTGTGCCCACATGCATAATTCAATGCTCCCCAGCATCCCACCCCTGGGAATGCATGCATGACCTCCCCACATGCTGCCCTGCCCCCCGCACATGCGTGCACGAACCCCCCCCCCTCGATTACCGACTTCCAGTGGACCTGGTAGGCCTGTTTTTTGCCCACCACAGGCTCCAAAGGCTTCCCTGGAGCCTGGGGAGAGCGAAAACATCCTCCCCCGCTCCCCCAGAGGCCCTCCAGAGACCAAAAGTGCCCTCCCAGAGCATCCGTGTGAGCCAAAAATCAGCTGGCTGGCTCTGGAGCTGAGCTAGGGCAATGGCTCACGTGCCGACATATATGGTTCCACATGCCACCTGTGGCACGCGTGCCATAGGTTCGCCATCACGGCTCTAGTAGGTGAAACTCCAACTGCCAAACTGTAGTCAGCCAGCAGAAATAGCCTACAATACTGCATTCTAACCACTGCACCACCACGGCTGTAATCCCATCTGCATTGTGTATATGGACTTTTTCAAGGCTCCTCGTTATCTGGATTCTATTACTCTGTTGTTGGTTATCAATGCAGATATAACTATGAATATGTATTTTGATGCATAGTACCAGCCCTGTGTTTATTGTACATGTAGAGGAACCCTGATAGCCAAAGGTTAGTAGGGCAACACTTTAACAGTGAACTGAAGTCTGTGTAAGAGTGATAGGGGAAAGTTCACAGTATGGTTTTATTCAGCTGCAGAGTATGAATATTTGAAGCATGATATTTATCTGAATTCTTCATAGTGTCATATCTGATAATATGCATACAGTAGAAAGGAACACAAAATATTCAAAATTAGAAAAGCAACTTGTAAAAAAAATAGTCTTGCTTTTGTTCACAAGCTGTAAAGAAATAATGTTTTGTAACTCTTCTTAGCTTAAAATAACTAATCTTGCTTTATATAAAAGTTTATAATATGTTTAAAATATAATAGGGGCTTTGAAAGTGGTTTCTGAATATAATTGCAATGAAATTACATTTCTTTAGCTTGAAAGAAATGTGCCTGACTCTGAAAACCCTTTACTATAAAGATATTTATAGAATAATAGCTACTCCAAGACCAAATAATCTTTAACTTTGCTAGATATTTATTTATTTTTATTTTCTTTAAAAAATGGACCATTGTTTTTAATGTTCTCAGGTATTGCTTTTAAATGGTGTTGGCTTTATTAATGTTTTGAACATCAACAACCACCATTACTCTGATGTCAGCATAAAACAGACAAGCAAATAACGCAAATTGGGACTTTGAAATAAATTTTAGTAAGCAAAGAAGCAGTTTATAGAGGCAATCTTTAGTGTAGATCTTATTTTATCAGATGAAGGTAGTTTTATATTTGGCAACTCACATATATTCATAGAGCATAAGGATTTTTTTTTGCTTAAGTTAGGACCAAACTTTCCATTCTAAGGATCTCTTTGCACCTAGAGATGTGAAGGCCCGGAAAAAACCCGGAAAAAATCGGGGAAAAACTGATTTTTAACCATTTCTTTCCTGAAGGCTTTTTTGTTTTTTTCCGAAAAATTGGAAAAATTGAAAAAAGAAAAAAAAACATTTTGGAATATTTTATTTTAACATGATGAATAAAATATTTTA
>JANHGD010004624.1:361251-374262 GCA_027560375.1 Imantodes cenchoa | reverse complement strand
CAAAAGCGAATCGGGAGCATTTCACCCCTGCCCTGAAGGTCACGAAATCCTGAACTTACCAGACTGAAATCTAAGAGCATCAAAATTAAAGTCCCCTGACACAGAAATTTGGGGGATTCCAACATCAGCCCTGATATTAGATACAGTACATATGGGTTCTTCATCTTGTCCCTACAGTCCACTGCAACACAGAAATACAATATCCTACCACTGTAAAAGCAGAGTACCTTGTTGCATGTGTGATACCCTTATAAATCACACACACACACATACCAGCTTTGCTTTCAAGGCTACTGTAGGACCGCAAGCTCAGGAAGGCCGATCTCAGGGTGATAAATAGTAGTTGACCTAGTCCAACAAGGTATAAATAATACAAGTCCATCCATTCATCAACTATTAAGCTAATAAACAAGCTCTCTTTACAGACTGACTCGGCATTTACCTTCAGCAATTTTAGGCTGAGATCTCCAGTAATTTGACAACCAGGCCTTGGGTTCAGAGCCAACAAGCCAGAAATTGTAATCAACACCAAATTATCAATTCTTCTTCACCAGGAAGAGCACACTTGCCTCATTTTCCCTAGGTTCACTACAGCTGTGATTATCTTGGCAGATTCCATGTTAAATCCATTCCCTGCATTCCCAAGGGAAAATAGCCACCTCACAATCTCACTAATTAACTGGGTGGCCAACAATCTAGTGATTTGACCCTTCCTTGCTCATGGTTCCACATGTTCTCTTTTCATTCTAGTACTCTAAACATCACAACGTTAGGAAAGGCCAAACCATAGCAACCTCTCACAGTGCCCACCACTCAAGGACCTCATGTCTGGCCTACATTTTTACCTTAGATTAGGCATCCCTCAGACTTTTAGTCCAACTTGCACCCCTTGAGCTCCTTCTTCACAATTGATACAACCAACTTTAGGGTGCTGATGTTACTGGAGGCTCCTAGTCAGGTGTGAATCAAGGCCTCACATTCTGGACATTTATGTTAGATCAGCCCCTACTCGGCTGCTAGACTGACCTCTGTCTGCCTTCTGGTGCCAACTTTAATCTTAGCTCCAGCCAAATGGAACAATGGCAGCTATTGAATTGCATCCTGTTACTGCAGCCTCCATTGCCATTCTAGATCTAAGCATAGCTCACATGTCAGTTCCTGGACTTCATTTCATTTTGCTGCTACACCAGAGAGCTGACTCAGCTGGCAGTCAGCCTTTTTAACAACCAGCAGAGAAGATGACCTTCCAGGTTAGCTAATCCTTCAGAGGAAAAAAAAAATCTTCCTCCATTTCTTCACAGCTTCCAAAATACTCGCAACAAAACAGTGCCGTTCATTTCCACAATCATTTCAGCCATTGCTTCTTTATATCATATCTTTAAATTCCTTACTATTTGTTCAAAATATTATTGCCCTGCCACCTAACTTACAACACATCCTAAAATAATACCACCTCTTATAATTAAAAATCAGTAACATTTAATCATAACTATCATGTCGCTGGATGTAAGCCAAAAATTTATTTATGCTGATTGCTAATAATTCTTGGAATATATTTGATTTCATAAATTATAAACAGTCATTCCACACAGTACCTGCTCTGTAACACAATATTGTTGAATCATTTGCAAATGCCATTCAGGCATTAATAAAATATATCAGGTTAATCTGTGCTTTAAAAAAAAAACCATAAACAGGTTTAAAGTAACTGGAAAATCACTCAGTGCAATTGAGGGGAATTATTTAATACATCTAATTTCTGCAGTGATTTGACAAACAGGATCTACATTCAAAGACAGCAGGTGTCTAAAATTGCTTCTCTTGTGTCGTGCCCTGCCTTCTAATCAAGATGTATTATTTGTGGGTTTTTTTAGAATTATTAATAACTTGTATCATCAACTATTTTTATTAGAATTTTATTTTCCATGTTGTTTTGGAAATGCAATATATTTGTGCCTCTTTTGCTTTACATAGAGGTCTTTCACCAAATCACCCACCTCAATGTGGTGACTGCCTGTTCAGCATGTGATATTTTGAAAGAGCTAGACTGCAGTCTGTACTCTTAATTTCATAATTAAAGACTTTTGATTAATGTATCTTTAAAAATAGATGACAGAAGGATGTTTGTTTTGTCAGTGAAGTGAAAGTCTCCGAACCAAATGGCTGAAGATAGTCTGAAACATTACCAGATTTTTCATTTTAAGACAGGGCTGGACAACTGCTATTCAGAATGAAGACTGAAACCTGCTTCCTGTGTGGGCATATAGAAAGATGTTGGGATGGGACTTAAAGCAACAAGACTTGGTTCTTCCCCTAGTGCCCTCCTGCTCACTTTCGTTGTCTGTGCAAGATGAACAGAGAGAAGCAGAGAGGTCTTGCTGCTTATTTTATTTCTTTATTCAAGTTGTAGGCCATCCAACCTTGTATCTAGACAGCCTATAATAAAAACACTAATAAAATATAGATGATAGAAATAAGAAATCACAAATATTTGTGGGGAGGGGGGGGGAAACCATTTTAACCACAACTGAAAGAAGAAATACAGAAGTTCCACCATCCTTCAACCAAGTTTCGGGGAAAGAACCATGTTTTCAAAGTTCTTTTAAACAGTCAATATGGGAGCCAGATAAATTCCAGAATGAAGAGTATTCCAGGGGGCAGATACTGCAATTGAGAAGATATTTTCTATTGGTCATACAGTATGAGGTGGGGAGTCTGTACTTCCTATGTTGTTCTGCATGAATTGCTTGAGCAAAATGTGGAAGTATCAAAACATAGATGCCACTTGGTGATAGAAACTGGAATGCCTGTAAAGGCAATTATTGCTTGATCTCAACAGCTTTTATCTTTCTCTGTAAGTGTTCCATTTGGGAGGTAAGAGACATGGATTGGGGAAATGGAGTCTCATTCAAGTCCCTGTGATCCAGATCAGGCTAGTAGGCATGAAGTTTTACATACCTGCTTCAAGTGATGGTTTTTTTTCTATATGTGACAATTCTGTACTTTCAAAGCACATGGCAGCCAAATTATGTCTAGGGCAGGATTACAATTATAAACATCAAAATGCCATCCAAATAGAAAATATTGGCTCCTGATAGATACCTACTTTTGCGATCATATGCTCAGATATAATATTTAGATATTCTGAGATGATTTGGGTTTTTGTTCTGATTTTGAATGTTCAATGTTTCAAAATTTCACCTTTTGGGAATTTGTAATTTCCAAAAGGTGAAATCAACCATTATGATTGAGATATGTATTCATACATTAGGAATGTCATATGAATCTGTTCTAGTAAGCATATTGAAATAAAGCATCTCAATGTTAGTTCTCTAATTAAGTCTGATAATATCCTCAGTGATCTGTTGTATTGGTGGTAGTACAAATGCCAACTAGGGAACTAGGAATGTTGTTGGCATGATTTTCTTTCAAAAAACATTCTCCAAACTATAATTCTCATAATTATTTGGGGTACATGGATGGATGGTGATTATGGACCTTCATATGCAGATACCACATGTTGAGACAGGTTGTTACAGAGGCTGGTGTGTTGAAGTAAACATTTCTTGTAATAATTATTTTCCCCGCTCTTTTCTTTGTATTTCTAGAGCAATTGAGAAGCTTAGTGGTCATCAGTTTGAGAACTATTCCTTCAAGATTTCCTACATCCCAGACGACGAGGTGAGCTCCCCTCAGCCCCCCCAGCGATCCCGGCGTGGAGGCCACTCTTCCAGGGAGCAGGGTTCCTCCTCCGGGAGCTCCTCGCAGCCCAAACAGCTCGATTTCCCACTACGGATCCTGGTCCCCACGCAATTTGTTGGTGCGATCATAGGAAAGGAGGGCTTGACCATAAAGAACCTTACTAAGCAAACACAGTCCAAGTAAGTATCACAGATTGTTTTATTTCCTTCTAGAAGGGTTCTGTTTGTAGCCTTCGTGTCCCTAGCTTGTGATCTTTGGACCAAATGCTGAACTGTGAGCTTATCTGTGCGTTACATGGCAAAAGCTTGTTACCTTGTGTAAAAGCCTTCACTATTGATGTGTTTTGTACACATTCTTAGGAATGTTTTAATAGTTATTGTAGTCCTGTTAATGTTTATCATGTCAGCTTCATTCATCCTGTTTTTCAAAATTATGAATAGGTTCTACTCCTCTGTACTGTATACTACTGTAACCCAGCATGTTTTTCCACATTCCAGATTTTTTTTCTTCTTCTTTTCAGCCACCTTTGGATGATTTCTACTATTCAAAGAGAGACATTTTCAGCCAGTTGATGAGATTAAAAATATGCTTCTCATTTTGTCATAAAAAGTATAAATTGTTGTGGAATTACTATTTGATCCTTCATCTCAATGTTAGCTCTCTAATTAAGTCTAATCATATCTTCAGTGATCTGTTGGAGGCAGTAAAAATAGGCATGAGCTTGGAAGTTACTTTCTTATCTGTATTTAAATATTAATTGTGTATATTTACCTCCATAACCACTAGAAACATCTTGCATTATGATGCCTGGTATGTTACTGAAGCAAATTGTATGTTAGCCTTCATGAAATAAGAATGCCATTTATTTACTTAATGTTTGTAGGACACCCTTAAAAGAAAACCTTCCCAAGCTCACCTATTGAGCAGGGAAAGGAGGAATTGCAATCACTGTATTCTGAGACTGCAATGGTTATGTATATAGTACTGTTCAGATTATTAATTGAAATTTTATATCATTTTCCTAGGTAATTATTTTCCTAAAAATACTGTGAATGATATTGTAGCTAAAGAATATATATGACTGTTTATTCATTAATCCCTATTTCACAAAAAGAAATGACTGCAGGATTGTGCCCATTCTCCCCTTTTGAAATTTATTCCACTTTCGAAATAAATTTAACATTTTTGATACGATGTTTGCCTAGTGCCAATGTAATATGATGGTAGTGTTTTTAGAACCAAATTATATGATGATACCTAGAAATGCTTGGACTTACAGATTGGTCCATATATCTTTAGGCTTCCTGCAAGTGGTTGCATCTATCGTAATTGTAATTGTAAGTATAAATGCTTGCTGGATGGATATCTTTCTGTCCATTCCTTCTATACATGGCCATATTCCATCAAAGATGAACAGCCATATTCCATCAAAAATGACTTGTTCAGAAGGCTAAGTGTTTTTGGAGATAGTTGCAATCTCAAAGAAGATTTCTCTCTCCCCCTTTATGTCTTTCTTATTCTCCGTCCCTTTGTAGTCTCCAATTTTTCCTTTTCCTCTATCAATATTGTTCCCTTCTCTATGAAATTTCTGATACTAGTTCTAAATGAAGGCCAGCTCAGAAAAAACTGAATGGCATTTGTAATTGTTCAGTCTGGCAGTCTCTTTCATGCCATATTGTTCTCATGCAGAGTCAGATAGTTGGGCCTGCTTCCTTTAGGTCTTCATTGGCAGAAATGCATGGCAATGCAAAGAACTGAGGGTGAAGATTTGTTCTCCAAGCTTGTGGGGTGGTTTCTGAACATTTCGTTACCAGACTAGGATGGAGTTCCCATCCCCTAAAGTCTGCTGAAGATGTTACCTACCCTGGTAACGAAATATTCAGAAACCAACCCACAAGCTCGAAGAACAAACCTTCACCCTCATCCTACACCCAAGCTACAGATATTCACCACTATTAAAAGTGCAAAGAACTGCCTAAACTACATGATGAGTTATTGGTCATAGTCAATCAGCCATGGGAGACGATCATTTCTACATTTTTACATGCATTGGCCTCTCTCAGAACCCTTACAAGATCTTCTTTTTTTTTCCCCTGAAAGGTCACTTACAATCCAAAATTAATATTAATGCTTGGCTTTTCAGTACATGTAAATTGTGTCAATATCAGGAAAGCATGTGTTCTTAAAGTCAGTAAATGCCTGAGAAGGCTACCCATACATTTGACAAAGGAAAAAAAGACCTTTGGTGTACTTGTGTCCTGGCTAGTATTGAATTAAAGTATAGAGGAGGCGTCTATCTTTTCTCTGATTTCTATTAAAGAGGTACTTTAAAGGTATCACCTTTAAAGCCCTACATGGCTCAGGACCAGAATACTTACGGGACCGCCTTCTTCCGCATACCTCCCTGCAACCGGTAAGATCCCACAGGGAGGGCCTCCTCAAAGTCCCATGGGCCAAGCAATGCTGACTGGCGGGACCGCGGGGGAGGGCCTTCTCTGTGGTGGCGCCAGCTCTCTGGAATCAACTACATATAAATCTAAATAAATCAAAATCAAATCAAATCAAACCTCCGGAGATCCGAACATCCCTCACCCTCCTGACCTTCAGAAAGGCTGTTAAAACCTTTTCCGGCAGCTTGGGGCCACTGACACTATGTAAGATCTTCGGTGGCCCATGAATTGTATGAGTTGGTATGAATGTTTCTAACACAATTTTTAAATTGTCTTTTTAAACGATTTTAATTTTATCTGTAATTTTTATCGTTATTTGCATTTCTTGTACATATGTTGTAAGCCGGCCAGAGTCCCTGCGGAGTTGGGCGGCATATAAGTGCAAATAATAAATAAATAATAATAAATAAATAATTTTTTAAATAAATGATGTCACTAGAAAGGGGGAAATCTCACTTTAGCTCCTGTAGAGATGGTTAGATTTGAGTGTCTCATTCAGACAGAAGTAGCTGTGTATTCTTTACCTTTATTTACACTAGGCTCCAAATTACACAAATTACTTTCTGAATTTGAGAAAAGAGCAAGCTTTTATGGACAATGGATGCAAACCAGCAAATGCTATTCAAATATAATAATAAAGTATGATTTGTCATGAATTAGGAAGTCAGAGTCAGAGTGGAGGAAGGAGCACTCAAATTCACACCATTACCAAAGCAATTGTTCTGGAATAACATGTGAACCAAATCTATTTTATTCTAAAGTCTTAATACGTCCCTTGCATTAGCCTTGAAAGCAAATTAATAGTTTTCTGTATCCTTGAAATACTTTTTTTTTTAAATTTGCCTGTTTTATTAACATGTCAAGTTAGGCACCATCCTCTGATCCCTAGCAGATTTCTTTGTATGTACTCTATTGCTGCAGGGTAGACATTCATCGGAAAGAAAATGCTGGTGCTGCCGAGAAGCCAATAACCATTCATGCCACACCTGAAGGGTGTTCGGAAGCATGTCGCATGATACTTGATATTATGCAGAAGGAGGCTGAAGAAACAAAATCGTAAGTAGTTCTTATGTTGTCAGGGAAGTTCGGAAATGAAAATTGTTTCTTTTTTTTAAAAAAATATGCAAGAGGAAGGTGATCCCTGGAACTGTAAATAACGAACAACATTTATATGAAACCAGTTAACAAAGCTACGTACAAAAAAACTTCAGTATAGACTTCCTTTTCCGTTCTTGTGTTGTAGTGTTACTTGGATAGTCTTTACAAATATTTTACTTAGTTAAAGGGAAGTCAAAGCTCTGGAGAAAACCAGAAAAAAATGCACCCTAAAATTAATCAGAAAGGGAATACAATTTTTGTATAGGATACTCAAAAAGATTTTGACTAGCATATTTTTGACAGTTCATAAATAGATATTTCTTTGCTATTTGGACAAGATGATCTGGCCTATGTTCCTTGATGTGCTGTCTATCAGGGAAATTTGTTTGCTATAAAGCACGGGTATCAAACTCACATGACGTATCACAATGGTTTTTTCCCTTTGTGGAGCTGGGTTGGGCGTGGCCTGCACGTGACGCATCTGGCCCGCCAGTTTGACACCCCTGTTATAAAGCATGACGTTTATAAATCACCAGCATTTTAAATTAAATTATTTCGAAAGCATGAATAATATAAAACTAGAAACCACTGGCAGGTGGAGACAAGATACTGCTGTCACTATCTGTCAGAGTATAATACTGTTGGGAAGAATTGCATCTGTATAAGGTAATGAATACACATGTGCTTGAATATGCTTATAGATGCATGCAGACACATTGGTTGAACAGTAAAGGCTTTCACCCATGGGTTAGGCAAAAAGGCTCATTTATGTATCTGTTATCCATACACACAGAGGGTTCATGAAATGGAAAAGATCTTCTTGGAGCATAGAACTTTTGGTTAGATAGAAATTGCTGCCAGTGTATTACTACAAAGCAATTAAGTAAAACTACCTCTCTCTTCCCTGCCCTCATCTTTTTGCCCATTTCTGATTTTGGGTTCATTATAGTTTTGAGAAGGCATGCATTTCTAATGCCAGATGTTTGATTTGATGTACTTATAGAAGTACATCAAATTTAGAAGTGTATTTATTGATGAAATTTATATATTGCCCCAATCTAACTGAACTCTAGGAAGTTTACTATACATGTAAATAAAACACAATGATGATGATGATGATTGATGATGATGATTGATGATGATGATATAAAATGTAACATACAACTATACTAAAAAGAAAAGAAAGCCTACATTGGTGGCTCTGGGATCAATATAAAAAGGTTGTCCAGAAAAGCTATTTCTTTCTGGCTTTCCAGCAGGGCATAAGAATGGGGACCCTCCTCATCTTGGAATGTAATCTGATCCACTGGAGAGGAACTCCTACCCAAACTGTCCTTCAGTCCCCTGCTGTTGTCTAATACCTCTCCATAAATTGGGACCTTGAGCCTGGAAGAATAGATTAGGGAAAGGTCAGCTCTTAGAACTTTATTAGTTAGATTTATATCCTTCAGGGGCTTAAGAAAGTCCCACCCCCCAAGATTGATTGAGATATTATGACCGATTCAGCCAATGGATTTCTGTGGCTGGACTTAGACAGGGATGTGCTTTGTGACCATAGTGTGTTATATAGTATGCTGTATAGTTATGGATGCTCTTATTCATATCACTACATACTTTAAATAAATGTTTTTGATAGTTTTGTTTTGGCTTTTGCAGCCAGAGAAAAATATCCCATCCTTCTCTTTGTGAAACTGCAAATAATGAACTTCAGCTTCCAGCACTTTTCAGCATTGGCCATGGTTGCACAAATCATTGGACGGTGTAGTACAGCATCATTTGGGAGGGATAAATATAAGAAATGAAGTTAGCAAGCTACAATATTCAGCCCACTCTAAATTGATTAACTAAAAGAAGTGAGAGAAAAAAGTCTGGATAGGCATCCTAGGGATGTGTGTGTGTGTGTGTGTCTGCGCGCACGCATGCACAGACACACACACAGACATACACACACACACACACACGAATTTTTTTGTGGGTTGGAGTAATACCAAGAAGTATATCTATAACTCCCTAGAAAACACATCTCCATTAATTTTTAAAGTCTACCTCAGACAACTCCCTGCTTCCCAACAACATGACTTCCTTCTTGTAGTAAAATTGCTTATTGATACTATTCTGCTGTTAACTAATTGCAGAATATATAGGTTAGTTTTTAGAAAACTGATTTTTCATGCCCACAAATGAAGTCTTAACAGTAGGCTCCCCTTCCTTGGTTACAGTATTGGGTGATGATGATGATGGAATATCCAGCACTGTTTTCCCCCCTGAAAATCTGGCTGGAAATTTTTTGGGAAGTGTATCTCCATATGTTTCTGTGACCTTTTGTATGTTTTTCATACTTCTTAGGGCTGAAGAGATTCCTTTGAAAATCTTAGCACACAACAGCTTGGTTGGAAGATTGATTGGCAAAGAAGGAAGAAACTTGAAGAAAATTGAGCAAGATACGGGGACCAAAATCACTATTTCTCCGTGAGTACCAGTGAATGTTGCTGCCATCAGGCAAGACCAGCCTTCCCCAACCTAACACCCTGCAGGTACGTTGGACTTTTAACACCCATTCTCCCCATGCAGGACATCAAATGACTGTGTTAGCTGGGGATGATGGGAGCTGTAGTCCAGCACTTTTAGGAGACACCTGGTTGGGAAAAGCTGGACACAACTCTTACTTCTTAGTCTGCTGCATGATGCACTCTAGATCCATAGCTTGCTCACCCTCCTTCTAAGCAGAACTCACATATATTGTCTTAGCCTAATTTAGGGAGAGACATCTAGATTTCATTGAACCCAGAAACATTGTAGTTTTATAGTGCTAATGTTTTATTGAGTTGTAAATTTGTATGGCGTATTTAATTCTGTTTGCCACACAGAGTTCTTTTAGTAGATGGATAGCTGTATAAATTTTAATAATTCATAAAATACATCAGCTTTTAAATAGAGTAAAATACATAATATGTCAGTAAAATACCACATGTTTATGTGGCTTGGAAGAATGAGTGAAACAGGAAAATATCCTTACATGAAGGAACATAATAGCACTATAATTCTATAATACTAATTTATTTATAAGGATGAGGGCCAGCCGCCATTGTCTTCCTGCCTTTTCACTGTCTCCAATCATCTATCCATCCATCCATCCATCCATTCCACCAACCTGTCTACTTACCTCTCTGTAATGAAGTAGTTAGGGCTAATTAAAATGATTGAAAATAATAAAACCAGAATGGTAATCTTTACAGTGGGAAGTATTTTGCAGCAGATGTATGCTAAATTATTCCCTTTCTTCAACACAAGTTATATTACTGTTTCTGGTTTGACGATGAACAGTACAAAGTTCATCTAAAAAACCCAGTGATTTATTAATGCAATAAGTAGCCTAGGAACCTGTGCCTATCTTTTTGCAAATGGCATTTCTCAAAATCTTCAGTTCACAAGCAACTCTACCATCCAGTGTGATTCAAAGTGTTGCAGTCAGAAATTAAGGGCCTCAAATCTGCTTCTATAAACTCAAGCACTTCATAAAATTATTGGTGGCTTGTTGATTCAAACACCAACCCTTCCATTTACTGTTGCCTTCTGCCTAAATAGGGTGTTTTGCTAATTTGTTGGGTTTCACCCACCCAGCAATATAATTTAACTGCTTGGATTTTATTTAAAAAGATTCATTCTGACAAACTTGCCTTATTGACCACATTTTGGAGCTGGCTATAAATCCTTTTTTTTTTTGTTTTTTGTTTTGAAAGGATATTCATTTGTTATTTTGTGATTGTTCAGTTTGCAGGATTTAACCATTTATAACCCTGAAAGAACCATCACTGTGAAGGGTACGATTGAGGCCTGTACCAATGCTGAAGTAGAGATAATGAACAAACTGCGGGAAGCCTATGAGAATGACGTGGTAGCAATCAATGTAAGTTCCTCTCCTAGTGTATATGTGTTTTCTTTGTCAAAACCCAATAATTACCAATCATATAAGAAGTCTAATAAAG
This sequence comes from Imantodes cenchoa, assembly GCA_027560375.1. Lineage (NCBI taxonomy): Eukaryota > Metazoa > Chordata > Lepidosauria > Squamata > Dipsadidae > Imantodes > Imantodes cenchoa. The sequence goes on along the minus strand of JANHGD010004624.1, from coordinate 363,026 downwards.
ACAGAAGTGAACCTGAAATGCTCCAGAACTTGCTAAATAAAAGTCCTGTGACCTAATCATTTTTCCTTCCCTGTCACATTACATTGTTTATCCCATTTTTCTTTGTGTTTCTTTCTAGCAACAAGCCAATCTCATCCCTGGACTCAATCTCAATGCATTGGGCATCTTCTCAACAGGTTTATCCATGCTTCCCTCAGGAGCTGCAGCCCGTAGACCTGCTATTACTGCTCCCTACAGCCCTTTTGCTGTAAGTAGACACACACGTCCATCTGTACGTATAGCCAACAACATGGTTCCTAAGTTACCAGTAGGTATACAGACCTCTGCCTTGAAGATTGCCAAATTCCCTGCCCCATGCTGATTTTTATACATATGTACATTTAAGAATCCAAAGTTTTATAAAGCAGGTTCAGTATCATCCTTGTTTCCAAGAACAGTTCTGGGCTCCAGAAGGGCCTTGTAGGCAATCTTAGAAAAGAAACATGATAAAAGAACTGAAGGCCTATCATGTTTATTTTCTAAGATTGCCTACAAGGTTGCACTTCAGTGCTTTATTTGGAAGGGTGCCTGTCTGCCAAGTCCTTTTCTATAAGAGTCTCAAATGCTTAGGCTGTTTGCTGATATGCTGGCCTTCAGTTCTTTTTAGGAAATAAGGGTTGTATAGTATTAGACTTTCTTTCTTTCTTTCGCTGTATATAAGAACAAGTTTTAATTTGTAAGGGAAATATCAGGTTTATACTACCCTGTTTCCCCCAAATAAGACATCCCTTGATAATAAGGCCAGTCGGGCTTTTGAGTGCATGGCAATAAGGCCAAGTGCTTATTTCAGGGTTCAAAAAAATATAAGACAGGGTCTTATTTTCGGGGAAACACGGTAGAAACAAACTATTTGTTTGGTAAGATTTATCGACTCATTAAGCCAATTCTTTTCTTGTGTATGGATGTATCTGATCTATAACCACCTTTTATTCAATTTAACAGGGACCGCCTGGCTCTCAGCCCTCGCCACACGCACAGCCTCCACCTCACAACCCCAACAGCATGATGGGACCCCACAGTCAGGTAAAATCTTGAATCTGGTGTGACGTGTGTTCTGAGTGAAACTTTTTAGCATGTAGGTGTTCTTCTCTTCCAATATGTTTATTATATGAGGCTCTAGGATCATTCCAGTAACTTTGCAGATTTATTTCTACTCAAGCTGTGGGCCCCAAATGCTTATTTCATTCCATCTCCATTAAGATGTCTGCTTTTTTCTGGGTTGAACTTGTTTTATTGATATCAGTTTAGGAAACAGCTTTTCATTTCATGGATGCTAATTTATATGCAAATATTATTTTTGCTCTTTTTTTCTGAATATGGTTTAAGAACATGTTTTCACAACCTGTCATTGGAATATTTTAAACTCAATCCTTCTTAAGCCTCATTTTCATTTAACCAACTCTCTAAAAAATATCCAGTACAGACGTTTTGGATTAATTTTAACAGCTGAATTTACAACTGTGAAAGTTTAAAATATCTCACACACACACACACAACACATACACACCAGAGATTTTGAAACAAAATACATACCAACAGGGTTTTTTTTGTTTAATCTGCTTTTGTATATATCTGTCAAATTATACGTTGCATGGAATGCAGGATGTTGAATTTATTATTGGGTTGGTTTAGACCAGTGATGGTGAATCTATGGCACAGGTGCCACAGGTGGCACGCGGAGCCATATCTCAGGGCACGCGAGGCGTTGCCCTATGTCAGCTCCAGTGGGCATGAAC
>JANHGD010004624.1:290629-301280 GCA_027560375.1 Imantodes cenchoa | reverse complement strand
ACTACAGCACTCAGAAATGGAGGAAGTATAATCTCAACACATCTGGTAGAGACTGAATTGAAAAGGGTAGATTAGACACTTTAGGGAGGGCATATTTATCAACAGACAGTTGCCATGATAATTAAATGCATCTCCCAGGCTCAGAAGTTATGTATTTGAATAGCTGGCACATCTGGGAAAGGTGTACTAAATAGGTGGATTCTTAATCTAATCACCTTAACTTTTTAAATAAATACAGACCTGAGTTCTTCTCTTCTACGACGAATAAGTTCTTCATCTAACCGGTGTATACAAGTTCCTTCACTTTTAATCTTTTCAAAGTGCTTCTTTACTTCTTCTCTCCATTCAGCCTATTCAAGCAATTTTACCTTTAGATGGTTATACTTCATAACTCAGAGCTTTGGTAATTGCAACAAGAAAGATTATATTGCATTAACATATGAGAAACAAAGCTGAGCTACATTCAACTTGTTTCTCAGCCTTGAGTTACTTATAGAAAATAATATAGGGGGGGGGGATCAGATAAATAAAATATGTTCAAGGCACAAAAAGTATGCATAATACAAAGAAAACAAGCAAGGGGATTTTAATATCTCTCTGAAAACATTACAAGAAGGGATCTCCCAATAAAGCTAATTGAAAGAAAAAAAGCACTGCTTTGTCCACAATTAACTTGTGGGATTTAAAGATTAATATCATTAGCATTAGACATATGAGGGTTACTAACATGGGCCTAGAAAATAGATCTGTTATGCACTATTAGTTTTGAATAATCAATTATACATTTAAAATAGAAGCAGCAAATCTCCAAATACTACCAGTTGCAAGACATCAGTAAAAGGAGAGAGGTATATATATATCTCTGTCTCCTGCTTATGAGCACCTCAGAGGCACCAAGTTGGCTACAATGAGAAACAAAACACTGAATTAAAATGGGCTTTGGCCCGATTCAGCAGTCTTTTCTAAAGTTCTTATGACAAGCTGTCAAACTGAATTTGTTACTATTAATAGTTATTGAATTACCTGAGACTTAAAATAAGTCTCCTGAGGGGTAGCCAAAACATCAGCAGATGCTATGTCAAGGTGCATAAGTGTCTGTCGAAAAGAAGGCCGATTCCGCGGCTTGCTTTGCCTGCCAAATGAAAGAAAACAAAATGGATACCATCCAACCCTTAGCCTAAATTGTTTTTTTTTGTTTTGTTTGAAGGTTAACTTACAAAAGAATATTGATTTCTGTATTTATTAGAATAACCCAAAAAGGAAAAATTCTAACTAAATAATATACCGTACTAAAATAACTAAACAATAAATTTGTTTTTTATGAATGGACTTTTTTAATAGTCTTTTTTATTATTCTTTTTTCTTTTTAACACTCTATAGTCTGTATCTCCTTTATTCTTTTAGCATTTTTATGTTTTCTATGCCACATTACTAATGCAGTAATGCATTAGTAATGCAGAAAACTAATTACATTACTAATTTCATTACTAATTTTTACTTCAAGCTACATAAATGCACACTTTACACCTGGACATCACTAAATGGACAGCAACAGAATACAACATGATACATATTGGAAAAGTCAGTTGAAGTAATGATATTTCCAACAGTAATGTGTGGTTCTGGAAACAAGACACAGGAGAGAGGAAGAAAATAGATTTTACTGAACAATGGCTTTAGAGGTGGGAAATTATCACAGATCTTCAAGCAGAAACTCACATTAGGCATGCAAATGAACAAAGGATGGACGGGGGGTGGGGACAATTGTAGTTTGTAAAAGGGAAGGAAATAGAAGGGATAGACAAGATCAAGGAGATCACCAAATGTTTTTAAAAGAGCCTTGAACTGTGATTAGACATGGCTTAAGATGGAACCAATTGTCCATATAGGTACCGTATTGGGTCTGATTCAATGACACTTATCTAATTATTGACTACAGATCCAAAAGAAATCACAGAAATTAATCAAAGAAATCCATAAATTGAAATAAATTATATTTACTATCTCATTACACATGGCAATTTATAATGAATTCATTTTAATACTCATTCTTTAAACTTTTCAGTTTTATCAAGCCAACAAATGATTTAAGATCTGGTTGTAATTTATGAAAACAGATATCATATTGTTAATAATCCATTTTACTTCCAATTTCCAATTTCTATCTATATTAAGGTACAATATAAGGAATACGATTTTACCATGTTTGCCTCATAAGAATCTTGAATCCATCTGGACAAGTGGAGGGTACAGGAAGATGCAAACTATTACTACCTACACCCCAGATGATGGCTGAAGAGTCTACATCTTTGTATGGAATTTCTCCAGTGAGAAGCTCCCACAAAACCACTCCAAATGACCTAATAAAATAGGGAAAAATAATATTAAAATCAGGAAAATTACTGAAATTTATTTATTTATTTATTGAATTTATTGAATTTATATTGCTGCCTATTCACCCATGCCAACTCAAGGCGGCTTACAGAATACAAAACCATATTTAAAGCAATAAAAACTAACAAAAAGAATCAAATAAATTAATATACTACAATATAACAAAAACACCCCCCACCTCCCACCCCGGCGACAGCATTATTTATGGTCAATAACCAACAAAGTAGACCCAAAGATTCTTTTTCAAAAAGCAATTAGACTTTCCTTGTTTTGCCTTTTGCCTTTTTCAAAAGTACCTTGGGACAATCATGACCCGGATGACTGAGAAGTTCCATAAATAACCAGCAAAGTAGTTACAACACTGGAACAACATATAACAGCAGACTCAAATACAATACAAAGCAATAAAGGCTTAAGGACCTGCTAATTAAAATTTACAGGTATAAAAATAAATTGTTGAGACAAATGTTAGATCTCTTACAGCAGATAGTGCAGAAAAATATTTATCAAAAAGAAAACTTAATAATAAATAAAATCTGCCAGCAACCACAAAACATGGAAACACAAAAGTAATGTATTTTTAATAGAAATACTGAAATAGGCGAGTAGTTAGAATAGTATTACTTGCCATAGATCTACTTTTTCAGAAACAGGTTCATTACGAATCACTTCTGGGGCCATCCAAGCGACTGTTCCTGCAAAGGACATTTTTGTACTCTTATCGCTGAGTTCTTTAGAAGTACCAAAATCAGAAATTTTCACCGTATCATTGTGGGTAACTAATACACTGAAAAGAATAAAATACACAGGAAATCACATGAGAGACTCATAGTAATTCCACCCGTATTTCAATTTCCTTTATCTCCTCATATTGTATAAACTCTATCTACTCACTTGGGTGACTTGAGATCTCTGTGGATAATTTTATGGAGATGTAAATAATTCATTCCGCTAGCAATTCCAGTGGACCAGTCTACAAGCAAACGAGGTGTTACCTTTCTACCTGCTCGCAACACTTCATATAATTGTCCATGTGCACAGTATTCCATGATTATACAGTAGCAGGGTGCCTGTGTGCAAACACCCCTAGGACAAAAAACAACAATAGATGTTTTAAAAAATCAAAATCAAAGCAATGGGGAATTAAAAAAGAAACTAGTAAAGAGAAGTTTCTGATTCACATTTCTACAGAATAATCAAGAGTACTTCCTAAGAAACCACTTTTACTTATTTATTTGCCATTTGGTCAAATTAGACTTAGTATATGCAGAAAATTGAACAGTAAACAGTTCATGGTTTCCCTAGAGAACAGATTACATGCATCCTTGAAGTGCATGAAATTGTACTGACAGCAATGACATTTTGATGAGGTGAAAGAAAGAAAAAATATGACTTCATTATAATGAAAGATCCAAAGATTTCCCCAAAACATAGACTTTTATTATTGTTCTTGGCTAGAAGTGTGCAAAATATTTCAAAAGTTGAAATGGATTATATCAAGATCAGAACACTAAGAATTGTTTGAGAAACATTAGAACATTTCTGATAAAGTTGGAATGTCAAGGTTGGGACATTTTTATTTCAAAAAGCTTTCTGCATTTCTATTCATGATTAACCATCTTTTAGTGATTATTATTTATACAATGGGGAAGCAATTATAATATTTCTCTAAAAGATTTCATTATTCTTGCTCTTTTCACCAATAATAATTTTTTTTAATTGAAAGAACTCATGCATATGCTATTACAAACTACTTTCTTACTACATCAAAAAATCTACTTACAACAAAAGTAGTAATTCTACTGTATTACCAGATAACACTTTTTCCATTAAGAACTAAAATTCAAAGGATAAAGGAAACTTCAGTATTGTACTCTGAATGGCTTTAATCCAGTTATGAAGATTTACAGCATCAGTTTGAAAAGGTAACCCTAGAATCAGAATAATTCATGTACAACCTACTTGAAAGCAATGATGTTTGGATGTTTCAGCTTCCTCAGGTGTTTGATATCAGTTTCACTCTGCTCTCTCACTTTTTTGATGGCCACTTCCTCTGTTCGAAATTTGCCTAAGAAAACAGCTCCTTGTGCTCCACTGCCCAACCACTGCAGCTCAGATATCTCTTCAAAAGGAACCTCCCATGTATCTGATAATAAACAAGCAGTTATTATAATTGCAACTAACTGCCTAATGACAAACAACAAAATAATAGCACTTCTAGTATCTTGGCAGTTTGCAGGCTTTTTAAGAACATGCAAAATATATGCATCTTCAAATGATTTTACTTCCTACATAACAATAAATGTATAGTTGAATTCTAAAATGTGAATATTTGTTTGTTTTAATTCCATATAATAGATGTGGGGAGTTTTTATGCCACTCAGAATTGTTCAACTGAATTTGTCTCTAATCCCTGCAAAGAAATAATAAATAAATAAAGATATGCCTCCATCAGCAGCAAGGTTCATTAGATAGAAATCAAGACAGTCTCTTTCTTTCCTCAAATCACAAAGCCTGAATTTGAAGACTATCCTAACTAGTAAAAGAGAAGTCACTTGTGACTGAAATCCAGTTAAATCTTCAATATGTATTTTTTTATTGAGTGGGGGGTGTTAGTTAGAATAATATGGTACAATTTATAGTTTAATTTTTGTGACAGTTATTTCACCTATGTCAAGAGGGAATTTCTTAGTCACTCTGGTGAACTGCAATAGAAAATCTTTTCCTGAGTATTTATGAGGCAAGTAATGTCCAACACAGCATGTACTGAATCTCCATGACTTGTTCTCCATAATGGATTTTTATTTGGAGAAGGGCATAGAAGACCCAGCTGTTTTAATGAAGATGGACAGTGAATTACAGTGAAAACTTGATTTCTAATTTATCTTTGTTTCTGAGGGAGAGGGGATTATAAAGGTCTCAAGCAGCTGGCTCCAGGAAATAATTTCCATTCATTTCAAAGCTATGATTACTATTCCAACTGTGCATTAAGCTTTTTAAAATAAATACAGAAAGTATAATTGCTGAGTAAAGTTACTTTATGTTCCATTAATCTATTTATTTTATCCTAACTACATTAAAAGAAGCTTTGACTTAGAGAAGCTTATATATGATATGTTATTACATTATTATTTATCTCAGCAACAACAAAAATGTCAAAGCTAGGGGAGTCTATTATTTGAATGGAGGTGATTCCTAACAATTATTAGCACTCTGAGACCAAAAAAGACAAACCAATACTGAATAACTAGATTAAAACAAAATGTATCCGAGATAAGAATATCTGCCATTCTTGGAAACGTCTAAACATAAAATGTACATGATAAAATTACATATAAACATAAAATGACGCATACTTCTTTTCATAATTCTGAGTTTTAAGTTGTCTGCAAATTAATAAAACTCTAGAGAACATAATCCTTTTGCCATGAAGCTTTTGGATGGGGCAGGGGTGGAGGAATAATAAAAGATAGTTTTATTTCCAGAGTTTACCTTGTTGTTGTAGTTTGTAGTCAGTAGAATAGGCTTTCCCTATAATATTCCATACTGGCTTTAAACAGCCAAAAAGGCCCTCAAGAAAGCCACCATTTCCGCTTCCTGTTCTGTTAAATTGTATTTTGATGTCTTCAGTTCCATGGTTGTTCTGTCCACTTGTATTGTTATCGTTGCCCTGATGAACAGTGGCTTCTAAATCATCTTGTTCAGTTAACTGGAGCACACTATTTTCAAACTGGTCCCTGGAATCTTCACTCACGCTGGTTAATACTGTTGTGGGCACTGGGCTATTTATATTGTCTGATGTACTGTTGTGAGGTAACCCCCTTTCTCTTCCCTCTTCTATGACTGCAGCGGAAGGATGGTCACCAGAGGGTATACATTCCCCATGCGTCCCACTGAAACTTTTATCTTCATTGAGACTCTTATTGATAATCGTTGTAGAGGAAGACCAGCTCAGCAGCTCCTGAGAACTGGTCATTGTATTGTGGGTATGCATGTGTATGGAGCAAATAGTTAGATATACAGTTTTAGAAGAAATGAATGTTCATCCTTAGTGCAGAAAGTGGCCACAGCACCTGTAACAAAACCAAGGAACAGATTACAAGAATCATACAATCAAGGAGCATATCTGGTGAGGACATTGCAAGCTGAACTTCCTCAAAGGAGCAAGGATGGGATTGCAGCCTCTTATGAATCTGGCTATCTTCCTTCAATGTGGGCTTCCTATAAAATGGGAACTCAGAAGCAAGGCAGCACAGTGTAAGTAACATGTGTAAAAAATAACTTTGTGATACAGTGAGGTACTAAAGACTGCTTCGAACATGCATCTTTTGGATTGCCTACAGATTTAAGAATTAGAATTAAGGGTTTTTTAAAATAAGCAATAATTTTATTTATTTACTAACTTGCTTGGCTTTCTGTTACATTCCAACCCATTCAATTATCAGCAGGTTAGAAAATGAACTAAACTATGCTAACTTAGTTTTGTTATGATTACTGCCAATATTTTAAAAGACACATCCAGGTAGAGTACCATTTATGTATGCTGGGGCACATTTCATATATTCTTCCCAGGAAGATAAGGGTCTGCCCTTACATCTTTTAGAAGAATGTTAAAGACTTCAGCTGATTTCATGACTTTGCCATCCTGTATTCTTATGTTTATTCTTTGCCTGTTTTATTTTAGTGATTGTTAAGATGATTCCTTCGGGATTGGGCGGCATACAAATCTAATAAATAAATGATTCTTGATTTATGATTTTGACTTCTAAATATATCATGGATTTTAATTAATTGTCGATATCATAGAAACTATTGAGAGTCCTTGGATTGTGGTAGATAATAAATAGTTTAATAAATACCATAAATAATGATTACCTTAGTTTGATTCAATTTACAGGGTTTAAGCTTTGAAACTAAATCAAGTTTCAAAAGCATCCTCTTTATAATCAGCAGCACTATTATTATAGCTGAAGGAGCTAGTTTTAGCCTAAAATTAACATTTAATATTAAAAAAATTCATCATAACATAAATTTAAATTAATTTTATGACAGCTAACATTTGAGATAGCATTTCCCATTAGTTCCTCACAGCAGAGTATGCTGAGTAGATGCATATTAACCAACTGGCATGGAAGAAAGAAACAGTAATATCAGGTGCTCAGGAGAACATGCCTCAGCTTGAAGAAAAGCTAATTTCTCCAAACACTGCAAACAACCAGTTTTTATATTGTTGCCTTCTGTTCTAGATACAGTATTTAAAAGATAGTCTTACTAATATTCCCAATCAGAGCAATAAATGCAGGAAAATACTTAAGGACAAAGAGCAGCTAGAATTATTCCCTTTAAAGTAGTTATCTGTCATTGCTTCTTCCATTTTGATACAGTATCTATATATTTCTATACAGTATCTATACAGTACTTTGGAGCATATTCTTCAAGGGTTGCCAATGGGCGGCCTCTTCTTTTCAGGGATTATTCACAATGAATTTTTACTGACCTCAGTAGCTCCTATTGCAAGCAATTCCCAGAAGGGGCATCACATACTGCCCATCAATAAATAGAAACAGATTGGAATTATATATGAAATACAATGCCTAGAACCTTTGAAAACAGCAGGAACTGACAACATATTGAAATTTAGAATTCTTTTTTTTTAAAGCTAATGGTATAATGCAAAATATCTGCTGTTAAAAAGAGCTGCTTGCATATGAATGAACAAATCTAGCCATTAACCAAAATAGTTAAAAATCAGTTCGTTTAGAGAAATGAAACATCTTAAGAAATAAATGTGTAACTGAGAGATAAAATGGGTAGCATGATTTTTCCCTCGATCCAAAACATACTGTTAAAACTGTTAATGTGTAATGTTAGATTTTAAACTGTATTAAAAAGGGTTCTGAAGCCATTTCACCAGACAATCAGATTACATTTTCACAAAGGAAAGGAGGCAGAGGGGGGAGGTAAATAGTCTGCTGTTGTGAAATCAATTGCAGTTATTTCTCTTGATATTCTCGTGATACCCTGAATGTCAACTAATTATTAAAATTCATTCTGTTCTGTTTTAGAAATGGATAGAAATCTCTGCATTATGTGCCAAATTGCAAATTCAATATGTCTATAATAGCTCCACAGAGGAGTAAAATACAGACTGCTGCCCAATACAAAAATATTCTCAGCTTTAATATGTCTTCTAACATTTTTCTATTGTACCGACTGACAAATCTATCCCATCTTTTGAAATGAACGATTAAAACATAAAACTAGTCCTTCTGCAAACACAGACCTTGAAGCAAGACAGATTTTTATCAATATACTTACAATGACAGGAACATTATACAACTATGCTCCATGTCTTCATTTTATGGAGAGTTGGCAAAAGACAAACCTGCTCAATAAAAGACAGAAAGGAAATTCCACCCACACAATCCTGCAAGCTCACTGCAAACACAGAAGCTACTAACGTCACAGATTCATGAATGGATGCCTACGAGGCTGTTTTAGGTCTCCGAACAAACCTTGGGTGGTGTGTGCCCTGGAAGGGGAGGGAAACAGAGGAGCAGCCAATCAAAGGAAGGCAACTACAGCTTGCCTTTCTTCAGAGGAACCTCATCACAGAATGGACAGTCACCACCAATCAAACCCAGGCAACAGAGTCTCAAAGGGTTATCAAATAAACCCTGCCAGCTGGAAGGGGTGCAGAACAAATAGAAACAGATGACAACATAAACAATTCTAAGGTACAAAGGCGAGTATTAGAACAACATATGGAAAGCATAGAATTGTTGTTACAAACTGCAAAACAGAAAAGCTGTGTATCTCCACTACGGTATATAGTGAGCATAAAAAATACACTTTCTTAAATAGGCTTTGTTCACCACCTAATGTATATTTTGTTCATCATTAATCTCTCTCTCTCTCTCTCTCTCTCTCTCTCTCTCTCTCTCTCTCTGTATTAATATATCATTATATTTATTTATTAGAAGCACTCTTCATTTTAAAATTTAAAATTGCATATACAGCCCATGAAACATAGTAAATAATTTAAAAATATGTATAGATTAGATGTTTATATAAAAGCATCTTTTTGTTCTTGCATGGTAGAGCCTTCTGATTTAATGTCTAGTCCAGCTAAAGATAGAAAAAAAAAACTATTGTTTTTTCAATGCCAGTTCCTCCAAAAGCACAAATAGCATTTGAAAACTTCATTACAGTTTTTGCATCTGATGTGTATGTCTGTCTCTCTGGGTATTACATGTCATAATTTTCACATTCCTCTATGACAAAGAAAAAACCCTCCATGTTGTATAAAGTGTAGCATAGTTTTGTAGTAAAATTAGTATTCAGAATTTAAGTAGTAACATGCATATTACAATACTATATACATGTATACAACCAATCCTTAATTTAATATTGGGTGCTCCTTCACAGCAGGGAAAAAATAGGGGAAAAGTGGTAGGAAAGAAGAGGAAGGTTACAAACATAATATTTCATTAATGAATTGCCCTATTAGAAGTTTATTTGAAGCATTCACTGCTTTTCAGAAATATACCAACACCACTCCTTATTTCAGATCCGCTTGAGTGCCTCCATTTTCACTAAGATAGACTTGAGAAGCACATACATTAAATGAATGGATGAAAGAGGGCCACAAGTATTTAACAGCTTTTGATGCCAAGCATGGGAATTTTTAATATACAGAAATTCTATTTAGACCAATTGTCTTGCAATCTTCTCCAGGTTTATGAAGGAAATTTTTGCTTATAACTTGGATGAAGTGATGTACTTGACTATATCCTGATTTTTTCCCCAGAAAGCCTATGTTTACATGATACTCATGCCAGAAATGTCTTAGATTAATTCTTCAAATAAGAACTTAACTATAATTTCAATTGGGAAACCATGACCATCCTAGCCACATCCAAAAACACTGGAGAATTCCTCGAAGTCTGGCACTCTGTCAAATTGGCTATCAATAGACACATAGAAATAAACAACATCTACATACTGTGCAAAAGAGATAACCAGGAAACCAAAAAGGGAACCAAAAGACTGAAAAACCTCTCCACCAGTAATCAAAACCCATTTGAGCATAGATGAAAAAACAATTACGGCCAACCTGCCTTCCATTGAGGACCTGTATACTGCACAAGTCAAAAAGAGGGTGGTGAAAATATTTATGAACCCCTCGCATCCTGGTCATAAATTGTTTCAACTCCTACCCTCAAAACGTCGCTACAGAGCACTGCACACCAAGACA